>CAIGRO010105746.1:0-15215 GCA_903798355.1 Fraxinus baroniana | reverse complement strand
AAAAAAAAAAAAAAAAAAAAAAAAAAAAAAAAAAAAAAACTCATTTCATAGCCATTATTTGAAGAAAATTGAGTTTTGAATAATAAATTTTCGAAGGATGTATAGTAAAAAATAAAGAAAAATTTTGGGTGGTTGAAATGAAAATTTTTTGAAATTTAGAGAATGTGTGATTGAAATGAAAAAAGAGAATAAAATAAGAATGAGAATAGAATAGATGTCACATGGGCTTAATGACGAATCCTTGTCTATAACAAATTTACTGGATAAGGACGAATTTTTTTCTCCCTTTATGGATAATAAGAAACCAATTAATGAAATATATATTTCACATAAATACCAGGTTGGGACCAACACTGGATAAGGAAGGTTTACCAGACAGACGAGGAACTGTACTAGGATAAGCTTTATTATCTGAATGTTATGATTGAGTTATTTGAGGTTATTTTTTTTTATTTTAATCTCGGACATAATCATCTGAAAACCAACCAAAGTATGAAAAGTGTCTGAAATATTTGTATATAGTTCCCCTGTCAGCATCAAATAGTAAATTCATGTATATTTATATATACATACCAATATAGTCAGCAGTGTATATCTTCCAATTTTATTTGCAGGGTTTTATATATTATTGTAAGGAGATATGGGTGATTTGGATTTGAATACATTAGACCACCTTGGTGAAAACAAAAAAGGTGGGTTGAATTTTCTTGTAACTATTTGAAACCAAACCTTTGTAAAGTAATTTCTTGATTGTTCTTGTTTCAGAATTATCTGGTAAGAAGGATTCCAACCTGGAATTTTCTGAAGATGAAGAAATGCTCATGGCAAGAATGTTCAGTCTGCTTGGACCAAGGTTAGTTTGTAATCAAATCACTGTGTGGGATTTTTAGATCGTGATCGTGTCCGAGAGAGAGAGAGTTGGGTGTGTGATGTGTTTGGTTTGGAGCAGGTGGACTTTAATTGCTGGAAGAATACCAGGAAGAACAGCAGAAGAGATTGAGAAGTACTGGAATTCAAAGAATACTTTAGCTACAGAGAATAAACATTAGGATCTCGAGTCTCAACAGTCTACTAATGATATATAAATACATATTATAATTATGTCAGGTATTATGTGTAAGGTATTTGTAGTGAATAGAATGGTGGTCAATTGTAAGTTTCTACTTTAATATTATCATTTGTTACTCAGTAATTGAATCTGGTGAGGGAAAAATCCATGCTTTTATTTCAATTATTTTTTCTCTTCTAAATGGAATACCCGAGTCGTTAAGTAATTAATTAGAAAAAGAAAGTGGGATGGATATTCAGTATTCAAAAAGCACTGCCTTACGCATTAATAGTCAGATTCTTTTGTCGCCGAATTATTAAGGTTAAACCCCAATCTTGAAGGTCTCCCACCACCCCGTCCCTAGAGTATTGTGAAGGAGGTAAATCGCGGGATGTGCTTCATCAGGTCAGGGTACAGAGTTGTTATAGTGATACCCACAAAAAGTCCAATTTCAAACTTTATTAGAGACAGAAATCGAACCCTCACACTACGGTTGTCAACTCAACTGAGACTACATCACTCATGTCCTTTGCACCATTGAGCTATGCCCCGAGTGCTCCTTTGTTGCCAAATTATTGATAGAATAGAAAGTGGCTCCAGACCATGGTATTACATGTGATCTTTTTGTGTAGATATTGTCTAAGCTCTTGTTTGTCATCCATTTTCAATATGCTACAGTAAACAATATCCATCACATATTCATTCAATAAAATATTCTACACACAAACCAATAAAATTAATTTTCTTTTCAACCACACATTCTCCAAAAAAATATTATTCAAAACTCTATTTCTTCTCTCAAAATAGGAGACCAAGAGGCCCTAAATGAGCGACATTGATCTGGGTTGGCCCCCAGAATTTTGAGATCCTATGCAGATAATTAGAAGCCATTAGATGCTTCTGATGGGGAAGGATGTGACGGTACCTCAAATTTAACTGCATCATCTGAAAGAAAGTAGTTAGAAGGATGCATTAAAGGGCTTTCATGATTGAGTTAAACAGTTATAAGCCTGCAGTCAGGTAAAGCTAGAACATTATTTACAAGACAAGAAAAAGATTGAAATCTGCAGCCTAAAAATCCAAGGAGAACGATGGGCATATTAAGAAAATCCAATTCTTTAATCGTTCACATAGGAATCCACTTGCAAGAATAAACACTGTTGTACATATAAAATTATATGGATATCTAATACATAATAGAAAAACATGAATTAATAATGGAAGAGAGTATGCACGAGTACAACACCATCTAACAGCTATCTGAACAAAAAAAGCCTCACAAACTCTAACTGTACTCCCTTCATTTCCATGAAATTATCCGACAAGAAATCAAGATCATGTCATCTTGCACCTCGTCCCCAGCATCTTGTCATCCATGCAGAAATCTCTCATAAGTCCCAACAATGTGCTGCTCAAAATATTATTGCCTTGACACTAGAAGAGCTTTGCCTGTTGTGTTGTTCCACTTCTCATCATGTCACAGAACTCCTCGTAGTTGATCCTTCCATCCTATAAAATGCAATAATATAAGGCTGGTCTATACCTAAATCGGCAAGGTGTATATCTCATTTCTTGAATTGGGCATACTTACATTATCTGTGTCGACTTCTGAAATTATTTCCTTGATTGTGGCCTCATCACCCATGCCGTACTCCTTCATAGCATTTTCCAGTTCATCTCTAGTAATATAGCTGAAATGACATAATAGGAAATTAGGTGGTGTCAAATGTCTGGCATAACTTATGCGAGGGAAGAAAGAAAATATCCCACAAGGTAGCAATAATTTCACTATATAATAAGAAGATCAATATTGTAAACAGAAACAAGCAGAATTCCCCGCATTACTCCTATTGCAATCTTGGTGAAAACTGATATGGAATCTAAAACTTGATCGTCAAGGAAGTACCCAGTATAAATAGAACAGACAGTAACGTGGATATTATTTTGACTACTTTTTCTTCGTCAAACTATCTAGTATTTGCTCAATCCACCTTTCCAAACATCCATCAATGTGGACAAGATAAATGCACTGTCAATGACAGTCAGAACATTACTTACCCACTGTTATCCTTGTCAAAATACTGAAATGCTTTATAAAGATGCTCGTCTCTTTCAAGCTTATGTCTATGCATCGTAGCAGTTATAAATTCAATGTAATCAATTGTCCCGTTACCATCCACATCCGCCTGAAATATAAAGAATAAATGGTTAAATCCAAGGAAGCAGTCATGGCAAATAAAGTTTAAACAAATTGTGTCCACATGGCCGATTGAAACTTACAGCTTCCATGAGTTGTTTTACTTCAGTTTCTGACAGTTTTGACCCAAGGCGAGCCAATCCAGATTTCAATTCTTCATATGTGATAGCGCCACTCTTGTCTGTGTCCATATTTGTGAACATTGTTTTGAGACCTTTAATTTCATCTTCAGATAAACTTTGTGCAATGACCTGCAGGAGTTTCCAAATGCAACAGCACATAGTAAGAGGAAAATAACATCTCCAACCGAGTTGAGCAATATTGCACATATTACTTGTTTGCGAAAATGATGAAGATTCGTGACATGAGGAAAAGTACTCTCTTGAGTTTACCATATAGTAAATCCTGTAAAGTACTGTCCATGTCAAGTCGAATAACCTTTACTATCTGATTGAGTTTGTTTCATAATAATGTATATTATTCCTTAAAATGGAAAATGTTTTAATATTCCGTGTGGACGTTTATCGCAAAAAACCAATTTACGAACACCACATTTTGGCCTAGATTAATTAAATAGCACGTGTTTTCCACTCTTACCTAATAATTAAGCCAAATTATACCAAGATATTGATATTGAAACAAAGAGATTTCTATAAATGAAAGTGGGTTCCCAAGTACATTTTTCATTTATCGATCTAGTAGTATGATAATGTAAATGATAATTAAGAAACACTACATGTTTATGCGCTTATTGAGTAGGTTTTGATTTTAATCCAGCTAGATCAATTAAAGCTACATACTGAAGAGAATTTATCGTCTCATATTTTCCAATGGATGGACAGAAGGCAGAAAAATTCAAGAAGTACAGAACTATCAGCCATGATCAGCAGGTCTAATAGATATTTGCTCTACTAGAGGTTTATCGTCACTTAAAAAGTATCATATTTCTGGCCTGACAAACATAACAAAACTTGAAGAAACGTTCATAATTTCAACTTTCCAATTTAATTCATATACAATGAAAGCGTGAAATAATAATTTACCTTTAGTGCAAGTTTCTTGAGCTTATTCATTGCTCTGAACTGCTTCATTCTAGAGAGCACAGCACTATCAATTGGCTTATCAGGTGCTTGTCCTTTAATCCAAGGGTGTTCTATACAGACAAGAATAGAAGGTGTTCAACTTTGGGCTATGCAGAGCATAGAAATGCTAGTTTGAGAAAGAAAATACCTATATCAGAGCATCTTTATAAATTAATTATGTAAGTACTATGCTTTTAAACGACACGTGTTTACAAAATGATACTTGGTTGAAATAGAAACAAGAGACGTGATATGTACAACAGTCATTAAGAATAAGCACCTTATACCTTTTATATGCCAGTTGGCCCTTGACACGAATCAACTTATATTGGCCCCAATTTCTCATCTAGTTCTCGGGTAATTACTTTTTCATTTAAGTTTTCGTTGGAATAGATATTAGCCTCATGTTTTAACCAAAATTCAACTGCTCGCTGAGATATCGAGGATAACTCATAAATGACCATATCATTCTTTCCATTTCAGTTACTTTTCTAGTTAGCATCTCTTATAACAGCACTCAACCGAGCCAATTTCCTAAGTTTGAGTAAACTAATAACAGCAAAGACAAAGATAATGGTAATTGTAAGAAAATTTATATCTCTATGTGATTGGAAAAGTTGACAAGGTACGCACAATATAAGTCAGAAAAGAAAATCTGTCTTCGTGTTCAAAAGACGAGCATAAAGATGTGAGGAATTGACTCAAATTTCTATAAAAGGAAGAAGGGGACTTTACCCAGTACTTGCACAGAAGTAATCCTCTTCTTTGGATCCTTTGTCAGCATTTTGCGAACAAGGTCTTTCGCACTGTTTGATATTGAGGGCCATGGATCGCTTTCAAAGTCAATTTCTTCTTTCAGTATAGCATCAAATATCCCCTTTTCATTTTCTGCAACAAAATTACATGAAACATGTTGAAAACTTTTACTTTGTCCTTCTTCTAAGAGAATCTTCAGCTAAACCTAAAAAAAGTAAAAGTACTTCAGCAGAAGCAAATGTGAGATTACTTTTAGAAAATTAATTTTTTTTATTAAAAAGTTCAAAAAAAAGTAAAAAAACTGAAACGTGTTTGGCCAAAAGAGTTATTCAAAAGTAAATTTTAAGCTTGGCCAAATATGTTAAAGGTAAAAGACAGTTATAGATGAAGATAAACATTGTATGGAATTGCTACATTTATCTTACCAGCCCAAAATGGAGGCACGCCACTGAGAAGGATGTACAAAATAACACCTGCACTCCATATATCAATTTCCTTCCCATAGCTTCGACGTAGAACTTCAGGAGCTACATAGTATGCACTACCAACTATATCACGATACACCTTCCCTGTGATTTTAAAAATAAGGAATTGTTATTTTTTATGCAAATTACAAGAAAAATAAATGTGGATAAGTGAAATGAACATGAAAATATAAAATGTGAGAAACAAATTGGTTAAATTGCAAAAGTGCACACATATAAAGGACATCAATGTAGATACACTGTGGTAAAATGGGGGGCCACACTTTTTAAATATCTTTAAAATGGAAACTACCATTTGCACTTATTTTAACGAAAAATTAGTAAAAACTCTTTAATAACATGTATATCATTCTCAGTTCTTGGAGCTAGCAGGTCCATTTCACAATCAAAATTTCCCTGAGGAACTTCCACCAGAATCTGCAAATAGTTTGAATCGATGGCCAGCTGCCAAATACCACACTTACACCAGTTTGAGCAAAACAACTTATGTGAGTTAAACAAGTACTTAATACCTATTAACTAATACAAAAACTTAGAAGACACAGTATGTCTATAAGTGAATGAGAAAACATCTCAACTTTTTTTTGAAATCAGCTGCTAAATGAGTTATAGAAATGAGGTTTTAATTTGTACTACTTAAGTGAGCCATTCCCATATTTGCAAAGCAGAGTCTTGTGATGCAGGAGAACCTTGAAGCATCTTCCATTCTTTTGTCATTTTCGAAGTGGAGAAAATTCCACTGGAGTGATGAAATGTCTATAGGTATTGGGGAAAGAATTGTTAAACAATATTAGAATTCTATTCAACCCCAACAATAAATATGTTATTGTTGGATCTTAGATCACCAAACATTGAAAGAATTATAACAATACTAACAAAAAAGTTTGTTATTCATGTGAAAATACATTTAAACTTAGCTGAATTGTAATACTTAGATGAATTATCATTAGATTATAGAACTATAAATGGGAACGGTAGAAGCCAGAAACATACCTTCTTCAATAAAGACACTGAGCCCAAAATCAGTTGCCTTCAACATTGCTTTCTCGTCCTTACTTGCAAGCAAGAAATTCTCCGGCTTGAGATCCCTATGTATCACCCCCATAAAATGGCAATGGTGAACAACATTCACAATCTGTCTACAGAGGTCAGCGGCAGCTCTTTCAGAATAATGCCCCTGAGCAATAATCCTGTCAAAGAGCTCCCCACCAGCACAAAGCTCCATCAAAACGTGCACAGACTGCCTGTCCTCATAAGCACCCTTAAATTCCACGATGTTCGGCTGCCCACTCAAGTGCTGCATAATATGAACTTCCCTCTTCATATCCTCCTTATCATTCTTACTCACAAGCTTCCTCTTCAGTATTGACTTACAGGCATATGTGTGCCCAGTTGCATTCTCAGTACAAAGGTAAGTTACCCCAAACTGACCCTTCCCCAATTCTCTGCCAAGTTTGTAGTTTGACCTTATATCCTCAAAGGGCTTACCTAAAATGTTATTGGGTTCTAATCTTTGAACAGGGCTATGATGTTGGGGTGCTGGAATCGGTGCCCGAGGTTGAGGTTGCGGCTGCGGACGTGGCACCGGTGGCGGCTGGTGGTTCCTTTCGGGATGAGGCGGCTGGTGCGTGTACTGAGATGATGGTTTTTGATAATTTTGATGGCTTTGATACCCTGTGGGGCCTGTGCTTCCTGATCTGTAACCATTGGCATCTGGGGTTGTGTACTTCTTCTTGCTGAAACATCCACCCATCTTTCTCTTAACAGACTAGAATATTGTAATCAAGACTGAAACTTTATGACTGAATTTATGGGAAAACACTGAAAATTCGTGATCTTGTAAATGAAATTGAGTTTTCAATAACAGAGATTCCGTGGATTATTGGGATTAAAGCAAAATCCCATGTCGATTTTTCTGTAATTAAACCTTAATTTCCAGAGAAGTAAATAGACAAGGCGATTGTGAAGATCAGGAAGACAGAAATTTGTGTGGGTTGACTTCTAAAGGTCGACCACGAAAGTGTTCTGCACGTGCTTTTACTTCTTAATTTATGAAAAGAAAAAGAAAATGTTAAACAACGATTTTTTTATTTTTTGCAATTTTTTGCAATTTTCTTATTCAAGAAAAAGTTTCTCTCTTTTTTCTTTTCCTCCCGTGTTCGTAAGAAAAGGGGGAGAATGTGCATAATCGTGTTTAAATGATTGAATCCAAAATAAATGAGAAAAGTGTGTAATCATTAGCTATAATATTTTAATAAATGATGTTTGACGAGAAATTAAATTACAAGTCACCCGTTAATTGTATAAATAATATTATAACCATTTGTTATAAAGAAGGAATATTGAGATTTGGGAACCACGAGGAAGATGAAATCATGAATTTTTTCTCACATCCTTAAACATCATGTAACTTAGTTTCTATTTCTGAAGCACTTATTTCTTTTATTCGATTGAAATCAAACTCTAATTTTAAACACATATTTAAAATTATTACCCATTATTATTTCATACCGATTATGCAACATGTACATAATTACTTAACAACCTACCCCCTTAAAACAAATTTTGTCAAAATTTACCTCGGAACTTCTCGAAGAATCGTGGGTACCTCGCTCACATTTCCACTTTTCGCTCCCGAGTAGCTTCTTCAGTTGAGTGATTACGTCATTACATTTTTACCAAAGGGATTGCATTGTTCATACATTTAATTGAGTTTGCTTATAACAATAGTTATCACACCTCTATCGATATAACACCTTATGAAGCATTATATGGAGGAAATGCATATCGTCAGTTCAATGGGACGAGGTGGCGAGCATATGATTTTGGGTCCAGAAATTATTGAACAGACTGTGCAAGCTATCAAGAAGATCCGTAACAGTATTAAAACAGTTCAAGACATTTAAAAAAAACTATGTAGATAAGAGTAGAAAAGGACTTCGAATTTTTTGAAAGTGACAAAGTATTCTTCAAAGTGACACCTATGAAGTGAATATTACGTTTCAATAAGAAGGGAAAGTTGCGATCAAGATTTATTGTCTTGGCATTAAGGTTGACATTCTGCTTATATATCGAAAATATAGTCATTGATTAAAAAAAGTGTTGTTAAATTAATGTACAAAAGTCGTCAACTCACGTGATATCAAACTCAATGTACATGGATCGTAACTGTTATAAAAATAGCAATTCTTAACTTCAAGGTTAGGCATATTCTTAAATTTCAATCTAGATTGTCCTTTTTTATATAATTATTATTATGATTAAAACGACGGTCCAAAACTTCAAAGTTGACTACATTTTAAACCTGTATTACCGTGTCTCATTTTGACAAGCCAATTTCCTGAACAATATAAAAGAGCTTTTTTTTTTTTTTTTTTAAACACATATCACAATTGTCTATCGTCAACCATTGCAGTGTCATTTCAAATTTTCCCATTTATTTTCATTTGCCCATTTTCATTTCATTCCCCAAACTCTCAATTTTCCTTCTCAAAATCTGGCAATCAAACTGCTAAATCGAAGCAGGCCCCGAAACCTTTGAACTTCCTTTTCGCTTCTCCTCCAGCCATCAAAACTCATCAATAAAATTAACAAGAAAATAAAATTGGAACAATTCAAAATAACAAGCCAAAGAGGGCACATAAACAAACGACATGAATATAGTACAGTAAAAAAACTTCATCCTTGGCAACAGTATCGCGTCATGATAGAAGTCAAGGTAGGTTTGGTAGTTTAGTCGATAGGACAAGAATGTGAAAATCTAGTACTTCGATCCAAAAGCGAAATGTCATACTTCATTGAGGCCATCACAAATAAAAACTTTGAACAAATCAAACCTTACGCTTTGGGAACTGCTGAACCTAGGCTTTGATACCACTTGTTTTTATACCAATCAACGAATTGAAATGTTGAAGTTATATGGGAAAGTAGTCAAGTATTTGATCAAGAATAAAAGAAGACAAAAATATAACAGGAAAATTAATAGATTTTATTGACTCAAAAATAATGGAGAATAGAGAAAAATTACAATGGATCCTATAATTCTAGTAATCTATTTTCTCACACTTATAAATTTGTATTAAATAGCCTAATATTTATAGATTTCATGATTATTTTGTAAAATGAAACCAATAATAGGCTAATTTCTCATGGTAAATGCTAATTAAAGAACTTTTTTAACAATTGAAAATAAAATATCTTTATGACAATGAATTTGATATTGTTGAGATTTTTTTTTTCTCTAATACATTTGACATTTCATCTTTGGATTAATGATTTAGGGTTTGTATATGCTGAATTTCGATTTTTATGAAATGGATTGAGTTAATATATATGAAATGGATTAACTCAAGTAATGATTGCAAGATATTTGACATTCTCCATCACTTTTTTCTGAAAATCTTGCAATGCATTTCATTTGAATTTCTTTATATCAATGAAATAGATTCACACATGTATTTGTGAAAATTTGAACATGAATATAAATTCAAACCTTGTTTTACATTAAAAAAAACATATATAATACTTTATTTGTATTTTTACATATGAACTAAAATGCTAAAACTTGAAAGTGACATTCTTTATCAATTTTTTTCCAAAATTGTCATAGTTTATTTCATTTGGATTCTTTTGAATCAATTAAGGAAATGCATATATTTGCATTTGTGAAAATTTGAACATGTATATGAATTCAAACTTTTATTTACATTAAAAAATAACATGATTAACATTTTATTTGTATTTTTTGCATACGAGTTAATTTGCTGAAAATTAAAAGTGACATACTCTGTCATTTTTTATATAAAAAATTCTCACTATTTTGTTTGTATTATGTTTTGCAGATGTGGATAAGATTAACATCTTCAATGGTTATGGAGACAAATATGAACAATATAACGAATGTAAAAGTGACAAATGATTGAAATTGTTATCCTAATAAAATGCATAAATAATATTTGTTATTTGTTAAAATGTAAATGTCACTTGTTCAAAATTTTGTTCAAAAAGTGACATTATATCACTTTTTTAAGAAGCTAAAAAAGTGACAAATATTCAAAAAATTAATGAAAACTCAATAAAGTGACAAAATCTCAAAAAGTGACAAGATTGATTTGGACGTAATTAATCCAGGAATTTATAGTTCGAATCAGTTTTAAGGATATTAATTTAATATTTTGGTAATTAGTCTATAATGTCCCCACCTTTAACTGTTATAATGAAAAATGTCCTTACCTTTTATTTTTTGACATTTTTACTCTTATTTCCACATTTCATTACGTAAAAGGTCATATTCATTCATTTTTTAAATTGAAAATTGTGAAATGATGAATATACAATTTTCATTAAATAAAAAAGAAAAAGAAAAAATAATTGCAACCAAAGTCCCAAATTTCTTAAAAATACGCAAATGAGACCTAAATAAATTATTAAAAGGGTAATTAGCACATATTATCCATTCATTTCACTATTATAGCGGAAAATGTCAATTCCTTTCTTTTTTAGCATTTTTATCTTTAATTACACATTTGATTATGCAAACCATCGATTCTATCCATTCTCATCAAAGTTCTGAATAAAAAGATGTTAAATGTTGAATATACCCTCTTATTAAAAAATTAAAAAATTATTTTTTAAAAGTTTTTAATTTTTAATAATTTATTTGGGACTCTTTTGCACTTTTTTTTATAAAATAATTTATTTTTTTAATAATTTTATTTGGGACTCTTCTACACTTTTTTTTTAAAAAAAAAATAATAATTTCTAATAATTTTTTTGGGGCTGCACTTTTTTTTTAAAGAATTTAATTTCTAATTTTTTAAATAATTTATTTGGGACTCATTTGCACTTTTTAAAAAAATTGGGATTACGATTGAAATTAATTCTTTAAATCTTTATTTAAATATGAGGGTCTATTCATCATTTCATAGCTCTTTATTGAGAACTTGAATGAAAATATATATAAATGATGGTTTGCCGAATCATATGTGTAATTAAGGCTGAAAAATATCAAAAAAAGAAAGGTATGAACTTTTTTTTTTTTTTTACAATAATAGTGAAATGTATGGATATTATGTGTTAATTACCTTTTAATAATTTATTTGGGACTCATTTTTACTATTTAAAAAAATTATTGGGACTATAGTTGCAATTAATTTTTCCTTTTCCTTTTTGTTTTATTTAAAGATAATTCGTCATTTCATAATTCTTAATTGAAAAAATGGATTTAAATGACCTTTTGAGCAATAATAGTGAAAATGCTAAAAAATGAAAGTGAAAGACGTTTTCTACAACGGTAGTGAAATGTGAGGACGTTACGTGTTAATTATTCTTAATATTATATTTTTCAAGAGTATCTCCAAGAGACTATTTAAACAAGACATGCTTTCTATCTTAAAAAATCAACATTTAAAATTATGCTCCAATAGACTTTTTAAATTAACATTTTAATTTAGAGAATATGTTTTGACTCTAATTAAATGCATTAAAAAAGTTTTAATTTTCAATGTATGAAAGTAATAAAATAATCTAAAGAAAAAATAGTTAAAATAAAAGATAAAGAAAAATAATAAATATTTTTTGGGAGTAGTCAAATTAAGTGTTAAAGATAAAAAGTTTATTGGAGTACTTCAAAATTGTAACTCTCTAAATTTATAGATGTTCTCTAAATGATAGAATATATTGTTTAAAAATAGATAATTTCTTGAAGATACTCTAAGAGTAGTGAACCTAATTTTCCTGGTAAAACGAGTGTGTAGAGGACTATCTAACATGGGACGACACATTATGAAGGGAAAACTAGGCCCTATATTTATTTTCTTTTGTTTGATGAAATATACGGTCGTATATTTTAATTATTCAATAAATTTAGCCTTATCGAGATTCGAATTAAATTGTACAAAAACTTTTAATTCTACAAATCATCTCAATTTCTTTTATTACTCAGGAGCCGTGTGAGATAAAAATCTCACGGTGATTACCACTAATTATGTTTGAAAATTACTTAACAATAATTCTTAGAATTAAAGTTTACAATCCTAACATTTTGCTCAATTCAATGTGGAATTTAAAACAATTTTTATTATTCTATAAATATTCTTAATCCAAGAATAGATAAATTTAAGGTACGTGATAATACTATTAAAAAAAACTCCAATTAACTAAAAACTCAAAAACTTTCTTTTAAATAACCATCAGAAAACGAATTGAAACCAGCAAGAACAGATCAGAAGAGCGATGCTAAATGGACAAACTAATCTGTATGAATAAAATGAGAACTAAAAGATAGATTCAATATGAAAAACATATTGAAGGAACTTGAGAATAATGACATTTTATTGATTATCAAACTCAAGTAAAAGTGTGAATACGTTGATCTATTTATAGAGTAAAATATCGAACGAACTAACTACATAACAAACATAAGAAGAACCTAGAAGACGGTGAGCTAGAGAAGGGCATGTTCTAGACGTCATCTCGTATTGGAATATTCTAACACTCCGCCCTCAAGATGGAACATCTTGAATTGTAGAGAGAAAAGCAGAGGTGCGGGAGAAGGATCTAGAAGAGAAGCATGTGTTCGTCTAGCAGAGAAGCATTCTAGAGATAGAAAGAAGCATATCAGAATTTGATGTATTTTGATCGAGAAAAAAAAAAACAACATAATTCTACCGAAATGAGAGAGCATCCATGGCCCTTAAACTGGGCATTTGTTGAAGATAAACATCATCAACTTTGATGAGTAAAAGAAGAATTGAAAATGCTAAACAAACTCAAGAAATGACTGCAAGTAAAACCTCATTTCTGGATTACAAAACTAATCTGAGCTTCTGTGAACTTGAACGTATTGCTAAGGCCATCAATTACTAATAGAATTCAAAAGAAGAAAGTGATAAAGTTGCAGACGGAATGAGCATTTTTTGCTCTGATACCATGTTAAATTTCTTAATATGGAATTTAGGAAGCAACAAAACCATGAAGCAACCAGCAGAAAACGAATTGAAACTAGCAAGAACAGATCAGAACAGCGAAGCTAAATGGACAAACTAATCTGTATGAATAAAATGAGAACTAAAAGATAGATTCAATATGAAAAACATATTGAAGGAATTTGAGAAGAATGACATTTTATTGATTATCAAGCTCAAGTAAAAGTGTGAATACATTGATCTATTTGTAGAGTAAAATATCTAACAAACTACCTACATGACAAATATAAGAAGAATCTGGAAGAAGGTAAGCTAGAGAAGGACATGTGCTGGACGTGATCTGGTATTGGAATATTCCAACACTTTCTGTGTTTAAAAATTAATCAATTCAAATAAAATAATATGTACCAATTAATTGATTTCATTGATGCTGTGTAGACACGGCCTCCAAGGCCAATGACTTTGAATATCTGAAAGATCATCGGCACAGGCATAAAGCTTGTTCCACAGTCATTTCTTGCATATCAACTCTTTACAGAAATTGACTCTATCATCACTCAGAAAGCTTTCGTTTTCCGTGGCAATTTTCTTTGATTTTACAGACTGATACCACTCATCATCTACGGATGTCCAAACAAATATTGATTATTCACGTCTACAACAGTTTTCCATTGTGTCTGTTAGTATTTTATTTTTTGTTGACGTAGGAACTTGTAGCCGCTACCCATAAGTGCGCACTGGATAAGTCTCGCTCTATGTGCAGTAGCCCGCAAACCACACAGGAGAGATAAACCACAATAGGCAAGCCCGGTGCGACAAGCTCGACCAAGGAAGTTTTGACGAGGATTCGAACTCATGACCTTCGGTCTCGGCGTTCACCTGCTCCATCAACTCGACCATCCCCGAAGGGGTATCTTTATGTATTTCTTTGTTGAATTGTGTGAGGTCAGACAACATTTTTTTAATTTTATACATGTGGGGCACCTAGGGGAGGAGTTTTGGAGAAATATCTCTTCTGAAAGCTTATTTAAGGGTGTGTTTGAGTTACATTATTTTGGAAGAATATATTTTGGAATAGTAGATTGATGAAGAATGTGTAGTTGAAAAAGAAGGAAAAGTTATTGGTGTGATGGAAAATATTATTTTATTGAAAAATGTGTGGTTAAAAATGATGTTCCACAGTCATTTCTTGCATATCGACTCTTTACAGAAATTGACTCTATCATCACTCAGAAAGCTTTCGTTTTCCGTGGCAATTTTCTTTGATTTTACAGACTGATACCACTCATCAATCATCATCTACGGATGTCCAAACAAATATTGATTATTCACGTCTACAACAGTTTTCCATTGTGTCTGTTAGTATTTTATTTTTTGTTGACGTAGGAACTTGTAGCCGCTACCCATAAGTGCGCACTGAATAAGTCTCGCTTTATGTGCAGTAGCCCACAAACCACACAGGAGAGATAAACCACAATAGGCAAGCCCGGTGCGGCAAGCTCGACCAAGGAAGTTTTGACAAGGATTCGAACTCAAGACTTTCGATCTCGGCGTTCACCTGCTTCATCAACTCGACCATCCCCAAAGGGGTATCTGTATGTATTTCTTTGTTGAATTGTGTGAGGTCAGACAACATTTTTTTAATTTTATACATGTGGGGCACCTAGGGGAGGAGTTTTGGAGAAATATCTCTTCTGAAAGCTTATTTAAGGGTGTGTTTGA
>CAIGRO010105745.1:0-14930 GCA_903798355.1 Fraxinus baroniana | reverse complement strand
CAATTCGTGACTTATAATTATGAATATGTGACCATTAATCACAAAAATGTGACTTTATTATCTTTATTTAAAAAAAAAAAAAAAACCTGATTTTTGAATTTTTAAACTATAAACCTGATTTTTGAATTGCAAACTTTAAACACCTTATTTTTAATTTTTTCCAAAAAAAAAATACTTTTAAGCTTTAACCTTATTGAATGGGCTTATCCCTCTTTCTTTTAATGCTTCAGAGGATAACAAATTTAGCCACGGTTCGATAGAAATTAGAATTTAGATTTATTTTTATCGAAGTCAAGGTTAAAAAAATTTAATTTAAACGACATATTTCATAAGATTCACAACTTTTATAAAAATCTGATGATGATCTCCGCCAAACATGGGCTTTAACATAATTGTGATTTGTTCAGTATCTTTTTCTTGTGTACTAAAGTAGAAATATCTCCTTCCTTTGAACTCTAGAAATTTGCCTAAGTAGTGTATTGTGTGGATAATGATCGATTTATCAACGAACAGATGATTCTGTTAAATTCATATTATATTTTATTTCTCAAGCAAACAGTACAACAAAAGGGTCCATAGCTCAGTGGTAGAGCATTTGACTGCAGATCAAGAGGTCACCGGTTCGAACCCGGTTGGGCCCTTTTTCATCAATTTAGATTTTTGTTGGGAATTTGGAGAAATTGTCCCTGACCTTTTCCTTCAGTGTGCAAATGGACGTTTGTTTCTCAGCCAAAAAGGTTCCTAATATATGTGTTTAAGAGCACAATTGATCCTTTTTGTGATAAGACCGATACAACCCTAGTTTTAATCAAGGAAAATTGCAATTGGGACCCTAACATTTTGCAAAAGGTGCAAATGAGTCTTCTATCTGTTATTTTTTCTATCTTATATAAAATTTAAAGACACTAACACACTAACGAATTCATTATTTTATTTATTTATTTTGTGTGTTTTGAATTAAAGCTTTATGGACGAAATTCATAACATGTGTAAATTGTTTTCTATATTTTGAGAAATTTATGAAATAACTTAAATTTATGGTGTGTTTGAGCCACATTATTTTGAAAGAATGTATTCCGAAAGAGTAGATTGATGAAAAATGTGTAGTTAAATAGGAAGGAAAGTTATTGATGTCATGAAAAATATTATTTTATTGAAGAATGTGTTGTTGAAAATGAGTAAAAGAATGATAATGAAAATTTTAATTTAACTCAAACAGAGGCTTAAGCTTATATTGAACTAACTAACGTGTTAAAGAAACACATGCTACGGACTATTTCTGCACTAAAACATTGCTTCAGTTCACTGTCCTCCCACTTTCAAAGGAAACAATCAAAGGGGCAACAAGTCAAAACCCAAACAACTCCAAATTTAAAAAAAATAAATAAATAAAATAAAATAAAGATTAATATCTTCATCAGAAAATTTCATTGAATTCATATGATATATATACGAAACCTTAACATCTAATTATCAAATACATCCTAATACCACATATTCTCAAATAAATACAAGGCAACTTAAGTACATGGCATACATCTAACATTAAAAGGAAAAAAATTCAACACTATTATTTTCATTTCATTTCTACAAAATGTAATCTCAACAAAGATTATCAGTTAGTTGCCGCATTGCTGTGTATCACCTCTTACTCGTCTTCTCCTTACCTTCAAATATAAATAAATATATAAACAAAATAACACAAACGATCATGTAGTTCGATTAATCAGCATTCTGTTAATATAATAGTAGAGATTATAAAAGAAAAACTCACCAAATATATTCGATTTCAGAGGGAATCTAACTGAGGTTCCTCTCACTTTTACATCCTTCAGTTGCCTGCTTCTAGCTGGCTTTTCTGTTTTGGAAAAACTTCTGCTGCTGCTGCTTTCTCCCCCTAAATCATCACTTCTTTTCTTTATAATCTTTTCATGGTAAACTGCGGGCGGTGCAAGCCTCAATGGAGGCATGTTCTCCACCTGCGTCGACTTGTGGTTTTTCTGAAGATTATTCAAGAACTCAAACTGTCGTGACCATGTTCAAAAAGTGGCGAATAGTTAGAGAATGCCAAAAAAGAAACCACATTAAGAAAGTACTCAGTAAATGACAAACCCTTGACACTGGCTGAGAGCCGTATGAGTTCTCAAAAGAGTCGTAATCGTGTGGATGCAAAGCCATTGTCCCATGTGGTTGCTGGCTCCTTGATGATGACTTGCTAACTAGTCCACCCTGTGTAAAAAATGATATGCTGCTTGATTTCTGAGCTTTCTTCCTAGGCATGCAAATGGGACATCCAGTAAAGGAGCCCCTAACTGATGCCCCATTCTCGGGAAGTTGACAGTGGAGATGTATTGCATGACCACAACTGAAAATTTGAATTCCAGAATCATCCGAGCTTTTGGCAAGCAGGCCATTACAGATGCAACAAACTGTGCTCCAGGGGGAATAACCATGAGAAGCTCCCTTTCTGAGTAAACTCAGTGTATAGTATGTATCATCTTCAATTAAACTTTTGGCAGTGTCCTGATAAATCAGAAAGAACAGTTACCTAAACAATATTCATGTGTGGGATAAATCAAAGCTACATAATTTAGGCCCAGATAAAAGGCCAAAAAACTAACACACTATACTATTAACTTATCCTGATGTTCTTTGAGTCACGTTGATGCTAAAAGAAATAATAATTTATATACCGAAATACAGACGTACACGCAAAAATCTGACCATATCCTTTCAACTTGAACTATTTTCACCCAAAATCAAGAAGGGAAAATTTGATAGTTGTATCTTTTAACCATTGTATTTTCTCAACCAAACACTGTTCAGGGAGTAAAGCCTATGGACTTCCAACAAATTTGGAAATAAAACTATATGAAAACCAATACTTCAAATTGTGAATAAATGTTTACACATACTTCCTGGTTGGTTTTCTAAGCCTCCGGTGGGGAAGAGTTTATAAATGGTTTAATTTATAAAAAGATAGAAATGAGTGTTGGATAAGTGTACAATCCCCGTGGGTACATTGGAATGTATGGTTGAAAATAAAGTCTAACCCTTTATAAATAATTTATAAATTTTACCAAAGGGAGGCTAAAAATTTACACAGTATTGCATAAATATAAGTAAAAAATAATAATGATTATATGAAAAGGAAATATACAAGCCGTACCAGTATTCTTCTTTCGAAATCATATGTTCCAAGCATCCCCAATATTGTAAGTTTGAAATCGCCAAATTCTTGGTTTCCATTATCAGAAAGAAGTTTTGACATGATCCTTGGGAGCTGAACATATCCGATCATGCCATCAACGATCTCTTTAATAAACATGGAAGTCAATTTCCTCATGATGCGAGCACCTTTATGAGACATGGAGAACTTCCATTTAATTTTGGACCCTTCTTCATCTCCCTGATTACCGAATGATCCATCAAGCGTTTCCTTCTCTGCATTGCTTTTAGAATTTGTACTACCACTATCTGAATCCATCAGAGGCTTGCAAAACCTGTAATGGAATTACAACTTTGATTAGAAGTGGTTCAACCACAGAAGAATGAGGGACGGGAAAAATATATGTAAATAAGTAAATGTGAAATAATGCCATGTACAAGCAGAAAGCTGAATCAAGACAATTAACAATTGCCTTTTGCAAAGATACAGTATATTTTCCAATTCTAGATTGTAGATAAGAAGTCAGTATTCTAAGGTTTAGCAACCAAAAGAAAAGGAAAGGACAACGAGGGTGTAGGATATCTAATCCACATACCGAGCACTTTCAGCTCCTATGCAATCAAATTTACTACAAAACTGTGTCAAACAAGCACTATAGTCTATAAACTGCTTTGCAATCAAAACTATAGAACCATCTACATAAATCACTTGATGATCCTTCATGGTCAAATGATCATAAAACCATATACACCAAGCGCAAGCTTATTCTCATAGGAAGATGTCGTTGAAGTGCCATGAGCGATGGGACAGTAATCAAAGCATGACTAACTTTTGTTATGTTAAAAGGAGAAATAGGAAATGAAAAGAAAACACTAGAGGAAGTAATAGGTCATAACTAAAATAGTACTTCAAATTTGGAAAGGGGGGAAAAAAAGAAAAAAAAAAAGACTTGACAGAAAATATAATGCCGTCTACTCATTCAGATATTAGGAAATTATTAACCTCAAAGGTCACCTTGAAAGTAAGGTAAAATGAGCAAGAAGATCCCCTTTACAAAGTACTATTACCAGCAGGACAAAAGTTAACAAACGGACCAAACCAGGAAAAAAATGAAGTAAATATATCAGAAGAGATGGACTTACGAATCAAGCAACTGAAACCAGAGATACTCAGACTCATCCGGATCCAATCGGGGGCTGTTCCGTTGGCATAGACCAATACAAGCATGCACAATATCAAGAATTTCAGTGACCTGAAACAATAATTACAAACTTTGAAATTAATTAAACAAGGATATTGAATTGCAAGGGAAGGGAAGCTGAGGGATAATTCAGCAGTTGAACAGACTTCTATTCTCTTTAAAACAGCATTAAGATGATCCAGACTAGCACCAGAAAGTCCATCTTCAATAGCAACATTAAGCACAATCATTTTATCATTAAGATCAGAAAGAATGAGCAACAGAGCACTTCCAACATCTCCAACTCTTTCAAATAAAAATGCAGCTGCGTCTATAATTCGATATTCCTGGCACAAACGTAAACAATGTTCCACCCTATAGCTTTCAGAAGTCTCCAAGAATTTCAGTACGGATTTGCTCTCATACTGACATAACAGCTGCAAAAGTTAAACACAATGAACTTCAAGTCAACATGCTATCACAAAGTACATGCATTTCAAGGTTTAGTAATCATCATAAAGTAACCAACTAGGGAAAAAAAAAATGAGTTATCGAAGCCAAAATTAGTTAATTTGCTAGTTTGTTTAGAAAAAATTAAAATAATTTAATTAATTCAATATAAAAAATTAAAAAATTATTTAGATTTTGTTCTTATTCGGCTCTTGGTCTAGAACTGAGAACCGAACCGAACTCATCAGTTCTCGATTCCAATATTTGTTCAGGTATTTAACTTATGAAGAATCGCTCGGTTCGGTTCGGTTCGATTCAGGAGTTTTGTCCAGCCTTAGATGAGATTAATGAATGCACAGAAAAAAGAGGAAGGAGAAGCAAGGTTAAGTTACATGTTGACAGGAGTAGAACTTGTTAAATATTCTAACTTCCCAGTTCCCAAACCAGAGCCGACACATTTGTCACCCAATGATCCAAAACAATGTTCTTCCCATTCAAATCCTCTCGACAAAGACATTATCATACAAACACAAGCAGTTTCTATCAAACTGCCATCTTCTATTTGGATCACCTTGAGGGAGACATTGCCATAATGCTAGATACGTGTATTTATTAAATTTGAAACTTACTTGCCACGATTTAGGGCAACACCACAGCATCAAAGATACTGAATTCAACTTCTACATATTACTATAGTAGAATACAAAATATCCAGGTGAATAAATATACTTATGATGTGTTTGATTCACATTATTTTGGAAGAATGTATTTTGGAATAGTAGATTAATGGCAAATGTGTGGTTGAAAAAGAAGAATAAGTTATTGATGTGATGAAAAATATTATTTTATTGAAGAATGTGTGGTTGAAAATGAGCTCACAAAAAAGAATGAAAAAAATAATTTGGCTCAAACAGGGGCTTAATCCCATATCCACATAGGCTACTCCCTCAACATTTGATCACAAAAGCTATGTACAACTGGTTGTGCCCATGGTGTTCAGGGAAACCACAATCAAGTTTGTAGGAAACCTTCCTAGAGATCCACATCATTTTTTATATGTAAATCTATGTAATAATACATTTTTATGGTAAGCAATAACCTGAGCATTGAAGATATTATATATTTAATACATAAAAATATGCACACTGGCCTTCTAACAAGAATTGTTTCAGAAATTTTCACCTCAAGATATAACTCTGTCATTTCATCAGTAATCTGAACTGTACTGTTGTGCAGAAGTTTAGGGAAGCTGGATATTGTTTTCAGATAAGCTTCAACGCTAGATGACTGCTGCCTAGGTCTTCTTGCACTGGGAAAATATAAAATATCGTCTTTTTTTAAAGAAGAGAGGTTCAGGTTACCAGTTGTGTTAACCTCAATAACCGTCTTCAGATAGAGAAAAAGGCTTTCTGGATGAGAGCGAAGCTCAGACAAAATATATTGACTTTGACTAGATAAATGGTCAAGAATCAGCAAGTAAGTTCCTTCTCTGAAATCTCAGAAAAATCACACACTCATCAGGAAAGAGAAATTGCATATTAAACCAATCTAGTTCATGTCCACATATGCATAAACTTATGAGAAGCACCATAATATAAAAGCATCACCTGCTTAATTTGAGAAGATCTGGAATTCGAGAAATAACGGCTGATTCAAAAGCATCACGTTCTTTTTCATCGAGTTGTTGCAGCATAACATGGATAAAGGAAAAGGCAAGAATGGGTTCATCCATAGCTTTCATATAGCTATCCAAAGCAGCAACATACTGATGCTTGATGGCATGAATGCAGCCATAAACCTAAATAAATAAGCACTCTGATTAATAAATTGCATTCGATGATATTACCAGGGCCTACATATTTTTTGCCCTCGGACGTATATTATTGCATGGGGAATACAGGAAGGCAGACGAGAAAATTACGAGAAAGAGAGAATTTTCGTATTATTAACTTTGTATTGATGATCTTTTCTAATACAGTATATTTCAGTCGTCTTAATTCTTTACCACTCCCTGTCCTAGTTGCAAGGAAAAGACAAGGCAGCCATGAGGAATTCTATACAACTCTACTTTCACTTGCCTCCCTCCTTCCAATCCCAATGAGAATATGACAGGATGGGTGCTTTATTTTCACTTGTGCACAGCTTGTAATTCCCTTCCACTTTTATCCAATCAAACAAATGAAAAGTACCGAATGCATATGGTTTAAATACCTGATGAAACTGAGCCTTTGCACACAAATGTAACAAGTATGGAGTATTCCAGTGAGTCTCGGGAACCACTTCTACGAGTGCAAGTAGTTGCTTCTCTCTTCTTTTAATTATTTCTGTTGTTTGCCCTGACAAACTATGTGAAATATTTATCTCTGACGTCAAGTACTCCAAAATTTGAGTTAGGATATTATTTGAGACATTGGCTCTTCCAAAGGCTATATAGTATGCTGTGAAGTCATACATGTGACCTGCATCTTTCTTCGAAGGCCAGATTTCTATAGAGTTAATGTCCTCACTGCTGATAGAACTGCCTGTTTGGAAGTAACTTGAGTCCAGAATATCAGCAAGAACATCTACTACTTTCTGAACCAAAATTTGACTTTCATCCATCGAATCATTTACTTCAGCTAACTCCAAGTTTATTGATTCCAGCGAAAAGCAGTTTATTTCATCTTCTTCTGTAAATGCAAATCTCAAAACATCTAGAGTGGCTTCAGTATCCAATTCTAACAGATGTAGCAGGTTTGGACAGGCTCCATTTGATTGTAAGCTTCTAGTTGTCCATGCATTTTGAGCACTAGAAATCTCCAATAGAAACTGCACGAGTTCTTTTCTAAGAGATGGCAGGCGTGTAGGAGAAAGCTTTCCATGTCCTGCAATACAAAAATGTCATTGCTTGCCAATTCCTTAAATTGTCCAACACCAAACCTATAGCCAGATAAGAAATGTAAATACTGAACAGTTTCAAGAAGCAGAACAGAGAAACTAATTAGTCACAGATAACTAAAATGAATATTAGCATCATGATATTTTTCCTTCAGCATCATCGGTTAAATTAAGCCCCCGCCCCGAAACCTCATTTATTCATACTCATACGTAATCTGATCTTACCAAACAGAAAATGATTCCCAGAAAAGTTAACTGGATAAAAAGCCCAAAGCAGCAGTTTGAAGACAGACCTGGAGGGAAAGCAAGACCCTGGAAGCAGTACTTCAGGTAAACAAGCATCCTATAGCTGTTGCATGGATTACAATGTGATTACTTTGACATAGTAGGGGGGAAAAAATTTGGTAATATTTCATTAGGAAAATCCTCTTGATCTTTAAAAAGGAGAATAAACTCCGAAGACAATTATTGCGCAGATCCTTAAACATTACAAATAGTAAATACCACAAACCGAAGTGACTTACCCAAGGGAAGCAGCACTCTCTCTTTCGCTATTTCGTAGTACAACCAAGAGCTCCTCTAGAGGTGCCCTAAAATCATCCAGACCTTTGTTAAACAAATATATCAGTGCACCATGCAACCTGTGTTCCCTGCATAAGCGTACAACCTACAATCCAATTATAAATTGTTAACAGCTAGCAATGGAAAAAAAGAAATAATGCAAGTGTGAAGAATAATATCAGCACACGCGGTCAATGAGAATTCATTATTAGGGACTCACAGGCAGGTAAAACAGAAGTGCAGCTGCAACGACCCGGGTCTCTATACCCAAGTCGTTACCTTACATATTTTTGTAACAACCCGAGTCTCTATACCCAAGTTATTAGCTTTCATAACATCCGCTTTGGGTGAACATATATCCACTTAAACTCTCACAACTTTCTATCACGTCTGCCCGATTCAACTTAAGTCTCTCATTAGGTAGAGGTTTGGGGTTCAAATTTTGGGGGATGCAATAGAAAGTCATGAGAGGTTAAGTGGGTATATGCTCACTCAAAACGGACGGTACATAAGCTAACAGCTTGGATATAGAGACTCAGGTCATTACAGCAACCATGCATACGATTGTTAATTAACAAGCTCAAGATGTAATGTGCTTATGAAGGATCACAATGCATCTTAAAATGCAGAGATGGAGAGCACTATTATGGTAGCCAAATCAGTATATGCATCTGCTACATTACAATATATAGAATTTCTCGAGCAGTATCAGCAATGGCTTCCTTCAAAGAAATATCAAATAAACACTGTGAACATCTCCAGCAGTATACTAATTGCCATTAAAGTGATAATACCGTCAACTAAGATTACATCATTACCTGATTAAAATCCAAGGACAAAATGTCCATGTGGAGAACACACTGTTCAACTCGTTGCAACCAACCTTTCTCACTATAATGCTCCACTAATGCTTGCATAATCTTTGGAAGAAATGAATAATATATCAATTGCAGTAACAGGTATATAGTAATTAATTCACAAAACATAAGATGAATATAAAAACAAAGCAGTTATGGTCAGCATGTTTAAGTGAAATTACAGCAGGTGGAAGGGATCCCAACATATCTTTCAAAATATATGGCTCCAAAAGCTCCAAAAATGTATCTACAAAAGGAGAAAATGGCATTAGAAATAACAATAAGATTTAACTTTCAGCGGCCAAACCGCCATCGCAGAATTAAGAATAATGCCCACCCATGTCACTGAGAACAAGTGCATCTAAAAACATGGACAACTAACAAAACCATCATCCCGTTGATAAATCTGTCTTAACTACAATAATCACAAAAGAATACGGCTAGCCCCTGTTTGACAGCCTTTTTTTCATAAGAATTTAATTTTTTCTACAATGCGTGTGGGCCAGACTATCACACCATACAATCATTTCTCATCACTTTCATTTGTCCCACTAGCCGTTTGTTTTTTGGTATTTTGATTTGTTCCAAAATTGCCTTCGATTGCAATTGTAGAGAAAAAACAGGGGTAAAGTAGTAAATTGGTAGTATTTCATTGAGGGCAAGAATGGGAAAATGAAATTTCAACAGGTGGTTGCGCATTATTTCAAGTTATGACGTGTCAGGTGTCACTTTCATTTTAAAATAATATACTACTGTTCCAAAATTTATAATTTCTACAAAATGGGGGCCAAACATAGCTCTAATTCACTCAAATAGGCTTTAGAAACTTAAAAAATACATTAAATTGACCATTTCATTGAGGGTCAAGTCCTTCTTTTGAGTATAAATAGTATTTTTTCCTCCAAATCCAACACTTCACAGTATTTCCATGTCAGACACCCATTACAAGAGTCATGTAACACAGCCTAAAATAAACCTCACAATGAAAACAGGAAACATCTTTAATTTCTTATAATATGAGGCTGTCTATGTTTTAAACAAAAGATTATCATCCATTAATTAATTTTCAGTACATAATTACGTAAATTTCCATTGGTCACGTCATCCAAGAGCTAGAATTCCTTTCATTGTTGAGTTTATATTCCTAGCCAGTCATTAATCCATTGATTCAGGAAAACCTTATTGAAAATCCATGCTCTCATATGATTCAGTTAAAGGTTTCAGTGAGAAAAATAATGAAGTACCTTTATGCTGAGCTTCATCAAATTTTGAAACAACTTCATCAAAGAGGATATCGGTTCTCCTGATATGCACACAGAACTCAACTGCAACGCCACCAACACGAGTGTATTGCTCCTTAATCTCATTGGATTGATCCAGCTTCCCATTTTGGTTGCAACATGCTACTGATATATAGGAAAATACCTCACTTACATATGACAGAAGCAACTCCACTAAATAGGGCATAATACTCCTCTGAATGTCATCCAAATTTTTAGGAAGGTCAATAACACCATGTGATTGGCCATCATAAAGTGTCATTGCCATGTTTAATGCCCCCATCCAATCACCTGCTTTCCTCAAAACTTCAATCCTTTCCTTCCAGGGAAGAAAGCGGGAAACAATAAGATGCTCTGGCCCAAGTATGTATATAGTAGCCCCCCTTACAGCTACACAATTGTGATAAGCTTTTTCAGGGTTACCAAGAGGATTAGTAAAGTAGATATGTGATGAGATGAGATCATCCCCTCGCAATCCATCCACAGCAAAGCTTGTCTGATGAATCACATTTCCATCTTTTGCAAACAAATAGAGTTGTCTAGTCAAAGTGAGAATCACCAACATCTGGACAATATAAGATAACCATGATTTATTCTACTTCCATCTAAATAAATAAAATGTTAAAACTTCAAATAATGCAAACATAATGACATGATAATCACGACCAAAATAAAAAGTACACCAATATAAACAGGATTAGATAGTATATGTTTCAAACCTGATCATCTAACCATGCCAGGCCTACTGCTGGACTTTCCAGAGTCCACTTTTCAAGTATCTTTAGCTCGGATTTCACCAGCTTAGCAATCTGAACTTTCCGATCCCAAGCAATTGCAAGCAGTGAAATTTTTTCTAGTGTGTCAGCGGGTGCATTTTCTGGGGTAAATGTAGAAATTAAAATTCTAAATTCATCTACCTCCAACAGCTGAAAAATAATAAGAACTTCATTCATACATACCAGTGGAAGAACCAGGTGAATGCGACGTGCATCTCCATGAGGCATAAGGCATGGCGCCTTCCCTGATGCCATCAGGTTTAGGAATTTGAGCATATACTTCTACAGTAGGATTAACTTTTGCCTACAGGAGACAAATATATCAAAATAACAGGAGGTACGAGGAATCACTGCAATTTTTTCCAAAAAAATAAAAACATACCACTAGAGCAGATTGATGCGTGACAAAGATGACGACACCTTCTTCAACCACACTTCCAATCATGCTACTAATACTCCCAGTAGAAACTGCACTGCTACCCTGAGAGGACATCTGTGCACCTCCGTGAACTTCACCTGACAGTAATGGAGATGCACACACTACTCTGCTAGTTGTTTCATCTAGAAGTTTCTGCTCTTGAACATAAAGTAACTTTTAATAATTTGAGGAAGTTGACAACACTTATTAACAATGCACTTATCAAAGATAGATCTTTACCATCGATTTGGAGTAAGAAATTCTATTGAGCCATGGAACCACTGAAAAACGAATCAACTTAATCACGCCCTTGCTATCCCCGCTAACCACATTAAACTGACGTGTAACCTGAGTATCCTGCCCTACATATAGCATATGAACTACTGGAGCTTTATGTTCATTAATCACTCTAAGTGCAGAGGTCCTCTGAACATCCCAAACAGTGTAGTGCCCATCACCATATCCTGCAAAAAGCAAGTCTCCTGGCTGATTAAAGCACATGGAAGTTACTGGAACATGAGTTCTATCTCCTTGTAATCCAAGCACCGACATCTGGAATAGGTATTTGCATCATTCAGTAGGCAAAATAAGTTAATTTAGAAATATGCTGACTATTAGTTCAAGGCCGTATAATATATCTAGTTGCAATAAGAAACAAACCCTTTAGAAAAGGCTTAGTCATTGCAAATGCTTTGATCAAGCCAAGAACAAAAGTGACTTTTATCGTTCTCCATGAAATTTGACAAATCGAAGTGGAACTATACTTGTCCAAACATAGTCATAAAAAATATATGTAGAAGTACAAACAGGAAAATGAAGCAGAAACCATCATCATTGTGTGAAAAGATGTGTTTATTGTATTGAAAGGTAAATGTAGTATAACTGAAGAATGAATATAACAGTAAACCTTTGCATCCATGTTGTCAACTTGATGAGGAGTATATTTGCTGGGCACAATGACAATAGTTCCTTTAGACATCCCAATTGCAATGTAGTTAAAATTAACTGCCAGGACTAGAGGGGGCCCATGATCTCGCCTGAAAGCTTGTGAAGAGATGGTATGAGAAATGGTATTGTTGGCATTAACATCAAAGTAACCCAACAAAGTAGAACCCCTGCGGACACCCTCAAGCCTCATTGGTTGAGAAGTAACACCCTCTTCGTAATGCATTCCCTTAAATGCGTGTCTCTTCTCGAGTTCTTCAGCCAATTCAAGTGGCTTCAAGGAAGATTGAGATTTCTTTTGTGACTTTCTCCTTCCCCTCTTGCTTTCCGACTTTAAACCTAATTCTTCAACAACATCTTCAACGTTGTATTGTGAACTAGCATCATCTCCATCTCTAGATTCATCCATTGCATTCCCCTGATCACTTGCTTCTTCTTCTCCCATTAAACTCACAATTTCATCCGAACTTATTCTGTCGTTGGAAGTTAAAGGTGGTGGACTAGGAGCAGCCATTTCTTTAATTTCATTGGATTCATCAACAGAGTTAATTTCAGCATTTACCTCATTGTTGTTG
This sequence comes from Fraxinus baroniana, assembly GCA_903798355.1. NCBI lineage: Eukaryota > Viridiplantae > Streptophyta > Magnoliopsida > Lamiales > Oleaceae > Fraxinus > Fraxinus baroniana. Next base: position 1,842 of record CAIGRO010105745.1, on the reverse strand, counting down.
TTCGATAAGAAAGATAAGACTTGTTGGTTTTCATTAACTTCATCCAAAACTGAATCCAACCTATTCTCATTAAATTCAAACTGTTTTTCATTTTCAACAGTTGAGCTGATGTGGGATTCAGAAATGAACCTTTCAGAAACTTGCTCCACAATCGTTAAATGCTCATCCACAGTAGCATCCTCAGTTGAAGTTTCATCACTAGTTAAAACTTGAGCACTCTCAGTGGGATCGTTGATAGTATCTACAGTCTCGGTTAATCTAACTTTAGCTTGTACAGATTGAAAAACATCCAATTTAACCTCTTCTTCTGAGTGGTTACTATTGTTTTCAAGAACACGCAAGCCATGGGTCTCAGAACCAGTCTCAGAACTCACCTCAGAATCTTTGGAAACTGCTGATAAAGGCGATGTTTCTACACTAGCAACAATAGCAGTTGTTTCCAAAGCCACCCTCTGCAGAGCACTGGTATTCGCCCTTCTCAACTTGATGGCAGCCGCGTGGGGAGTAGGAACTGATCGGGATGCTGCCGCAGCAGCGGCCAGAGCAGCCCCCGGCTTAGTTTGGGAGCTTACTGCCCCATTGATGAATAGTGGCGGTAAAACAATCCGGCTTAACGAAAAAGAACTAGCAGCAGTATTCTCACCCGCTGACTTAATTCTACTGCTACTAGAGCTATCAAAGCCAGTACTACTAGTTGAACTCTTAAATTTATTGAATTCAACCACGGATGTAGGAGGGCGTGAATATGATAATTTTGGGGAAGAAGGGGGTGAGGGAGAGCAGGAAGATGAGGAATTATTCAAAAGAATTTCATCGACCGTGCGTTGGTGACTATGAGACAAGGTGGAATCTACCTCATCGGAAGAATTGGAGTCAACTCCGCCGTGCGATTGGAGGAGAGAGTCAAGATCAACTTCCATTGAGGATGGTTCCATCAGCATTAAGAGTATTATACCTCGGAAATTCAAAATCCGAATTGTAATTGCTATGAATCTTATTACCACAGTGACGTAGAAGGCAATGAACAAGAACCAGAATAAAAGAAGGAAAGAGATGAGAATAGAAGGAGAAAGGGAAGAAGATTAGAGAGAAGAGGGGCGAGGTAGAATGAAAGGGGAGAAGGCAACAGAAGAAATTGGAGGAGAAAGTCATCAAGAGTCCAACTTTATATAGAATTTAACCTACTAATAATACTAGAATATCTGTGGATATCATACCAGAATAGCAATCACCAATTTCGCAGCAGACTATGTAACCGGTGGTGGTGTAGAAAGCAGGCGTCAATGGTGGTAGATCACTGTAGGTCGGAAAAACTGACTGCGGCGTATGGTGAGAAGTTTGCGCTGGTAGTGATGGTTCGACCAATGACTTGTGATGAAAACAAATAGCGGTGGTCAATAGAGCAGTGAACTCCGAGTCGGAAGAGGATTTGTGGTGGTCGGAATAGATGATGAAGGCGGCAAGGACAGAAGTGGTGGTGATCGGCCGGCGAGATTACGACGGTTATGTACGTCTATCTGATTTGGAGTGGAGAGAGATTTGTGTCGGGTTAGTGGGTATGGTTTTGAGGGCTGGGCATGTGGTTTTTTTGATGCAGGTTGGCTTATCGTAGTAAGTTGACGTGGGATTGTGGTCTTGTGTGGGCTTGGTTGGCTGTGATATGTAATAATTGGGCTAGGGGACGGGATTTGGATCACAAGCTTTGTGAATAGTGGAAAAATTCAGGGAAATTATAAAAAATCAGGAGTTTGAAATTTAGAATTCAAAAATTAAGGATCAAATTTTAATTTTTCAAAACTCATGCGATATATAAAAAATCTAACCCTAATTTTCACTCATTTC
>CAIGRO010105702.1:0-11805 GCA_903798355.1 Fraxinus baroniana | reverse complement strand
TAGGATTGGAGGAACGTCGGCCTATTTTTCCTTTGGTTCTTGAAGGAGCCTCAGATTGAAGGGACGTCGGCTCATCTTGGCTCCGGTTCTTGATGGAGCCTTGGATCGAAAGGACGTCGATTCATCTTGGCTCCAGTTCTTGTGGCTGCCTCCGTAGACATGTAATTTACGTGGCAACCCACGTGGAGTGCTGATTTGGAGCTTCTAATTTTTGGGGATAACAGTTACTATAACTTATTCTCATCGGGCGACTTCAGATCATAATGATCGACATGTGAGCTATCAACGAAATAGCAGCCTTAGGATCTGCACTCGCTACAAGCTTTTTACTCTTGGCATTTCTTTTCAGTTGAAGTCGTTCAGCTCTTGACCCAAACATTTGTCCTATTATGGAACCTACAATGGTTATTGCCTATGAAGGGGACTTCAGCATGCACTGCTGCAATCCATGACAGGGAGAGCTTCCTTGTATGCTCTCTCTAAACACCAAATGGTTTATCACGAGCTTCTTTACGGGTAATGGTTGTGGCTTGAGGATCTTAATAAAGGAGGTTTGGGCGAGGGCAGCTCGAACTGCAACTACTGCAAGTAGGCATTTCATCTTCATTCTTGGGGTGGCTGAAGCCACGAGTGGCAAAACATGGCTTACAGCTCTGGAGGACTTGGCAATTGGACAGTTCCCGGTCTCCAGCCGCTCATTTCCTAGAGCCTCATGCTTCGATGAATCGCTATGAAAGATAACATATAAGATTTGTTTGATAATTAGCACAAACTTACGGTAAAATCTCGATAAATGAATGCTCCATAAATGAATAATCTTGCTCAAATAATAAAATTTCTCAATCCCAACTCGAGATTTTGTATTAAATTAACAATCTCTCTAAACACATAAGATAATAATTTTATTTAAAATCCTTGCCAACGAATATATAAAATAATAATTAGTTAAACACATAAAATTTATAATACATAATATAAAACTTTTACTTGACAACTTCTATTTTTAATGGGAAATTCCGTAAGTACAGATTTTATACAGAATTTCAAAATCAATCTCACTTGATTAAAATATTGCCAAAAATCTCCCCCTTTCCCCCACCCACCTATAATGTGAGTTGTCTGTGAAGTATAGGGATTTAAATCCATGTACTTGGAGCATGGTTCATTTTTAATTCTATTTTCTCTGAAAATATGCATCTAGAATTGATTGCTTTCTAGCAATGTATGAAAAAATCAGAGAATTTTCAAATTCTTTCTAGCCTATGTATATACAAATCACACTCAAAAATCTCTCAAAGATTGTACTAAACAACTCTCATTCTTGCTAAAAGAACAGAGATTACAGTATAAAGATCAAAAGTTATAGATTTTCAGACAAACTCTAACCCCACATGGAGAAAATAAATTTTTTTTTTCAAAACCAACGCTGAAGACGAAGAATGAAAAGCCAAGTATAATATCTATCAATATCAATCGGTTCAGATCCAAGGTCAGGATTCGGCCATGTGTACGGCATATCACAACCCACTCAAAGAGGCAAAAAACTTGTAACTGAAAGCACATTTTATGAATTTGACCTCAAAACCCAATTTTGAGGATTAAGACAACCCAACATGCCAGTAAATAGTGAGGTAGCCCACTTATTTAACAAGAACGATAACCAAAGGGCCCTCCTGATTCAAATGCCGAATTACTGAAACAAGCTACTAAAGGATTGATTTCAGTTAATCAGTTGCATCCCTAGCGTTCAGGTTCTCTACACAAAGCTGATATTTTCCTGAGTGGGACAAACCCATCTTTCTGATGGAAAAGTTTGAAGGCCAAATCAAAGTTGGGGGCCATCCTCATATATGGGCCTCGTTTCTTCGTAATTGCAACGCTGAATGAGAAGAAAAGAAGAAGGTTCTTAAAAAAATGTGAATGATACAGAAATAAGGCTATAACAAAGAATGAAAGAAAGAAAAAGCCAGGAAAAAAGAATTCAAATATAGAGTAAGATTAGGCACTACATAACAACCATGTGCAAATTTGTTTTAAATGGATAGATGACCAGAAACTGCTCAAGATTAGGAACTTACCGGATGAGAAAAATCTGGAGATGCGAATGAAAAGTTGGTTAGTTTGCTGATGTTCTTCATGAAGGGACATTTATGAATATCCTGCTCACTCAAGAGGCAATCAGATCTCTCCTCATTCAGTCGCTTGAACAAAACATCCGTCACATTTTACCCCTGAAGAGCTATTTATCTGTAGGGGAGAATAAGATACATTATCACGGTATCTTGCAGGGTTAACATTTCATTAGAATAATTCAATGAAGCGGCAATATACCATAGATAAGGCACTGTAGAAATATTATCTTGCAATTACTATCTTGAGCATTTCACAGTCTTAACAAATAGTGGACTCTCATTAGAGTAACATATGCTCTGACCATAATTATATACTATAAGAATAAAGGAGTAAAACCCCTTCAGGGGTGATCGAGTTGGTGGAGTAGGTGAACGCAGAGACCAAAGGTCACGAATTCGAATCCCCTGCCAACACTTCAACGGTCGAGCCTGTCGCACCGGGCTTGATTAGTGCGGTTTATCTCTCATGTGTGGTTTGTGGGCCACTGTACATAGAGCGAGGTTTACCTAGTGCGCACTCACGGGTAGCGGCTACGAGTTCCTACATCAACAAAAAAAAAAAGGAATGAATCACCCAAGATTACATCTAGATCAAAAACCCTCACTGATCAAATACAGAAATCCACTCAAGGTGAACAACAATAACCCTCAGTAAATCACTCAAGACATATACAAAAAGCTACGAATATAGTAGATCATATGTGCTTTCGATTTTCAGAGTGCAAGGAACAAAGAAGACGAAGAGAGCACATAGAGAGTTCTAGAGAATGAGAGAGAATGAAAAATCTTATCCAATCTCAAACCCTAGACATGTATAAAGTAAGCTACCAGAAGGTCTCTAACCAACAGTCCGTGGGGTGACACTTGGCGACATCTTAAGCAGTCTATATATTAAGTAAAAACGTGTTTTACCAAACACATTTTTAACAGAACGAAACAGAAGCCACCAAGTAATTAAGCATTAATCCAGCCCAACAGCAAACAGATTCAGCCCAATAGGCAACCAAAGCCCAACATCATTGTGCCACATTCTCCACAGCGTGACATGTAAAATTTGACATTGCGAAGGAGATGAGAAGAAGTGGGCCAAACCTTTTTTAATTCCTGGTACAGGTTCCCTACATACTAAAAACACCATCACTATCCATTGCTCTCTGTTTCAAGAGTGAAGAATATTACAACTTATTAGACAGATACATTTTTCATTTTTCTTGCATTTCTTTTGTACGGTTGTAATATTATGTTAGTTGATTAGTTAGCTAGGTTGTTGACGTATTAGTTAATTAGTCTGCAATCTGTTCTCATAGTCTAGCTTCTATTTATACACATGCTGTAATAATTTCCATACACGGTTGAATGAAACTTTTTTCTCCTCTATTCTCATTCTTCTCTCAAACCTAACACAACTAGAACGAAGTCCAGAAAGTTTCAGTGAAAGCAAGGTAACCTTAATCACATTGCTAGCAAATATCATTGTTTCTTCCATGCTAATGGGATAACTAAAAGATTTCTTTTGAATTTTCACAATAGAATCTATTCATGAGCTCATTGAGCCGTTCTTTTATGCGCAAGTGTTTTTTATGCTTTTAGCAACACAAAATGCCGAGTTAAACAGAATATCATGGCTGATTCTTGAGCCAGATCACTTCCAATGATCCACCACAACATTAATATGTCAAATAAAACCAAATTCTAATTGTTGACCTTCTATGATTCTATTTGAAAATCTTAAATTTTTAATGCCAAGTCAGTGAAAAAAAGTTGCAGGATGGGAGGAGAAAACTGATAGTAGACAACAAGAGGACAAATTGTGAAGAGTCGATGTCTTGGTCCAGAGAGAGCGAAAAGTGGATAATTGCAACGGTGCAATCAAACCCAATGACAACATTTTGAAATTTTTCTACAAGGGAGTCAACAAGAAATATTACAATACGAACCCAACAAAGTAGCTTTGCGAAATATCTGATCTAACCAATTTTTCAGCAGAATCTAGCTCGTTGTTCGTGGCCCTCCATTTAATTGGCCTTATCATTTTACTTGTGCCACATCAGATGATGATATCTCCTGCGGCAATAAATAGCATTATTCGTTACGAAATTTGTTATTCTTTTAGTAGCAATGTTGAATTTCAGAGGAGGAAGAAGTTGGTGGGTTGAAGAGTGACCTCGAAAACCTTAAGCTAGCTAGAGCTTGTCCGGACTTTGGTGTCACATTTACGAGTTTCATCATGATTGTTTAAAAGGTGCTTATCTGGGATTCACTCAAATTGATATTGTACTACAGATTTGGGAGAAATAAGATCGTGACTATAAACAAAAATGGGAGGAGATAGAAGAAATCTTCAACTCCAACAAAGTCAGAATGATCAATTCTCGTGCTCGAGCAATGGCAGGGGGTTCAAGTCAAGTTTGAGAATAGCATCTTCTATCACAATGTACTGATAATCTCGTTCTTGGGATATTTCCCGATCTCAAATCCCGAGAACCACCCTTGGATTTCTGGGGTAATTAAGGGGCGAACTCCTCGGGGTAATGTGCTCGGGCTCGAGCATGTACATCACTATGAAACTCACAGTAACTAAGTCCCCTTCCACGTGTCAAGCCTCCTCCAGTGTAAGCAAGGATACAACCCTAGCAGTGGGGGGTATTAAGCAAATCCTTACTGAATTGTGACACTAAAGTCCCATCATTATCCAAACATTGGAAAAGCACCAAGTCAACTCAAGTACAACTCTCAACTGCATTGGAACTCCTAGGGATCTCCTCGTTGTAGAGTCCCACTAGAAGTCCACCACCCATCTCTATAAATACCTCATTCTCATTCATTGCCACGATACGTTTTTACGCGAAAATTAATAGCATATATTCTCTTCATATTCTCTCTCTGACATAAGCATCAGAGGGGCGACGAGGATACACCTCGACGCCTTTGTTTCGGGTACTGGATGATCTCGTTCGTGCTCATACTTGTTCGTTAAGCTCGGATTACAATAGGTGCGATTTTTGGTAGCATCATGTACTTTTCTCTAAACTCGAATAAAGTTGCTCGAAAGGCTTTTCACAAAACTAGAAGACGTGCCCGAGGAAGAAGAGATGGTTAAAATAAAAACCAAAAGTATGTACCACAAGATACGCAACTAGCGCTTATTCGTCTTTGTCCAGGGCATATAAACCGCTTGTCCTACTTGTGATGGCTAGAATCCATCATGTTCTCCGGATCCTTGATCAAGAATTATCTATATTGCTTTAGATGCTTGGCAATGTGAGGCTATCTATATACACTTGTGCTTGTTTGGGTGACAATATAATCACATTATAATTTAAAGTCAAATATTAATTTTTACTATCTCTATCCCATAAATATAGACTTGTTCTTATTTTCACACAGATTAAGAAAACTTAATTAGTATATGTTGGAACTATAAATTTTACTTATATTTTTTCTAATATATCCCTACATTGAATAATGGTTGTTCATAATCATATTTGATTATTTGTTGATAATAAGATATATTAAATAGAGGCATGTTCAAAAATTAAGACATTAATGGCGTGTTCGGTAGAGATTAAAATTGAAAAACTAACCGTTATTGTTGACTTTTATTAGACGAGTGAGAATCAATAATGACTATATTTTCAATTTTAATTGAATTTTAATTGTTAACGAACAAGCTCTAATTATATTCTCAACCAGGAAAGTGACTTATAATTTGGAACAAACAAAGAAGGAAACCAAATCTATCTTTGTGGGACGAAGGTAGTACCATACAAATTATACAATTACAATCACAATCACAATTACTATTCCTTGCTTAGCCCTTGATTGATGTCCATTAAAAAAGAGTCTTGGTAATAATGAGTTTTGGAATAATGGTTTTTTTATTTATTTTTTATTTTTTTAAGAATATGTAGTTAAAAAGTAAGGAAAAGTTTTTGGTTACGTGCATAATATTTTATTATGAGAATGTGTTGTTGAAAATGAACTTTAGAGAAAAAAGTGTTTTCAGAGAATGATAGATAAACGGTGGCTTATTATTCACACATTTCATGAGACCGCTACTCGTTTTGTTAAAATCAAATGGTAATTTCTCCCAAACAAGCACTCAATTTTGAAGAGTTTAGCTGTGGAAAATGCGTATTCTAGAGAACTAATAGTTCGTAATTCCATGTTGGAATCTAAGGTAGAAATTGTTTGTCTAAGAATCTAAGGTGAGTTTTGACCGTTAACTTGGGTACCACTCCCAACTTCTCGTTCCAATAGACTCTGCACTAGTCGAGTCAAGCAAGGAAAATAGTTGTCTACATTGATCAGTGAAGGGATTCTACAATGGCGTGAAACAACGACTCCATAGAAAATTTCAAGGCAAGGGATAACTCTTCTTAAGACTTCATTTGCCTCTTACAAATGAGTGCACAAGGGATTCAAATAAGTCTCCAAGACACAATTGAATCAAAGTAAACATTTGTTGGCGTCTACGCATTAACTACCACAATCCGAAGACCATATATGAATAAGAAAATATATGAACGTCTTTGTTATATATCCAGTTCTATATTATTTCGTAAAAAAAGGATAGTGTTGAAGAAAGCAAAAAACTAAATGTTGCAAGAAGAACATAGAAGAAAGATGGTAGATTTTCATGTATGTCCAAATGAACACATCAATCTCTCTCTCTCTCTCTCTCTCTCTCTGTGTGTGTGTGTGTGTTAACACACGTTTCCAATATTTAAAATACATCACAGGGGATACTTAAGTAAACATGATTGCTGTAATTGTCAAGGACACGGTGGCTTTCGGCAATGAAAGATTTATGTAGTTGAGCAAACAGGTTTCTCACAGTTTAAGCAGTAATATTAAGATTCATTTGGAAACATAATTTGTCACCACACTGTACTGTGTCCATACATCATTTTACATATTATCACATACATTTCTGGTCTTACGAATAACTCGACTTTATTTAGTATTCGCCTGCAATATGGTTGCTATAACTTATTCTCATCAGCTACTTCATAAACATATACTCAGAGGTGGAGGAGACGGCTTTTCTGCCTTGTCTGTAACGGGATCCCATGGGATTCCCAGGTTACCATAATGACCAACAGGTGAGCCATCAACCTGGACAGCAGCAGAAGGTTCTGCACGCACTACAAGCTTTTCGCTCTTGGCATTGGCTTTTAGTCGAAGTCGTTCAGCTCTTGAACCAATGATCTGTCCTATTATAGAACCTGCAATGGTTAATGCCATAGCGGTTTTGGGCATTACAACAGATTTCCTGAGCATAGCTATGAAGGGGACTGCAGCATGCACTGCAACAAACCATGACAGGGAGAACTTCTTTGTATGCTCTCTCCAAACACCCAATGGAATATTAGCTGCAATTCCCAAGAAACCAATCACAAGCATCTTTTCAGGTAATGGTTGTGGCCTGAGGGTCTTAACAAAGGCAGTTCGGGTGAGGGCTGCTCTAGCTGCAACTACTGCAGGTGGGCATTTGATCTTCATTCCTGGTGGCAGCTGAAGAGCTAAGGCCACAAGTGGGAGAACATGGCTTACAGCTCTGTAGGACTTGGCAATTGGACAGTTCCCGGTCTCCAACCACTCATTTCCAAGAGCCTCATGCTTCGATGAATCGCTCTGAAAGATAACATATAAGGTTCACTCAATAACGAGTCCCAACTTACTGTATAACTAGACAAGTGGAGAACTAATTAATTGTAATGAAGTTTCTCTCGGCTTTAAACACAAAAACCATGGAAGAAATTATAATTCTTATGATAATGTAAAGACAACAGATTGCTCTTTTTCTACACCCTGATACGAAAGTACCAGCAAACGATTCTAGGTTTACATTATACGTACACAATTAAGGTAGGAATCAACTCAAAGATCAGCATCCTCAGCAAACATTACAGATATAATTATCATTTGGACATCTAAGAAGGTAAATTCAGTTTCCAATTATGGGCTCCATATATTTCCAAAGCAACCAATATCCAACTGATTGGAGCAAACTCGACCTTTCTAGTCATTTTACTGGATTAGTGAATTGCTCAAAAATATTTCAGAAACTCTGAAAACAAAAATGTATTACTTCCTAAGACATTTTTGTCAGTCCTAATAAAAGCATTATATGTAAAGTCATAAACGTTACCTTAGGATGTTCTTTCTTACTGGATGACTTGGATTTCCTTTTTTCCGTCTTCTCAAAGAAAGAATGAAAACCAAAGGGCCCTCCTGATCCAAATGCTGATGAACTGATAGAGGCTGCTAAAGGATTGAATTGAGGTGAAGCCCTAGCATTCAGGTTGTCTACACAAAGCTGAGATTTTCCTGACAGTGGGACAACCCCATCTTTCCCATGGAAAAGTCTAAAGGCCAAATCAAAGTTGGGGCCATCTTCAAATATGAGACCTTTGTTTCTTCTTAACTGCAATGGTATGAGAAGAGAGGCAGGTTCTTAAACTATTGTAAATGATACAAAAATAAGAATACAGAACAAATAAAAGGGCCAGGAAAAAAGAATGGTAAAATATACAAAAGTTAAGCACTATTGGCCTAGCATCCATATGCAAATGTGTTTTAAACGAATAGAGGACTAGAAACTGCTCAAATTTAGGAACTTACGGAATGAGAAAAATCAGGAAATACAAATGAAAAGTTGGTTGGTTTGTTGATGTTCATCAAGAAAGGACATTTATGATTATCCTGCTTATTCAAGGGGCAATCAGATCTCTCCATGTTCAGTAGCTTGAACAAAAAAAAAAGTCTATTGAGTTTTCTGCCTGTTGAGAGCTATTTATCTGCAGGCAAGAACGAGATACATTATCAAACATTTCAATAGAATTATACAATGCTGAGGCCATATATAAGAGAACTAGACCATAGTTAAGGCATTTGTAACAAATATTATCTAGCGATTGCTATCTAGAGCATTTCTTTGTCAAACTAAGTAATGGGCTCTCATTAGTGTTACAGTGGCACTGACCATACTTAACTTTATTTAAGAATAAAGGAGTATAATATAAAGTTATGTCGCATGTACAAAAAGACTAATTTATGTGCTTGTACAAGGGGAAATTGCAAGTGACAATTGTTTGCCCCGCCTTACAGCAGTTCAATGCCTAAACAACTTTATTTCTTTCTTTCTTTCTTTACCCTAAGGATTGGCACTTCTTTCACCTCGGTGGCGGTAGTGGTTGGGATATTTGTTTGCATTTAATACCCCCAAAGTCATCTAATATCTTGGCAAGTAAAATTTGACATTTTGATATTGCAAGAAACTTTTTTTTTTTTTAATTTCCCGGCAGTCACTATCCATTCCTCTCTGTTTAAAGAGCAACCAATTTTACAACTAGGAAGTTAACCAAGTATTGGTGAAATCAAGGTAACCTTAATCACATAGCCAGCAAATATCATTGTTTCCGCCATGTTACTGTGCTATGTAAAAGATTTCTTTTATATTATCGCACTAGAATTTATGCATGAGCTGTTTTTTTTGTGTGATAGTTTTTATGCTTTTAGCAACATAAAATGTAGTGTTAAGCACGTAGGAGTTTTGAATTTTTGTCACGTGGCTGACCCTTGAGCTAGTTCACTTCCAATTATCCGCCGCAACATCCAAATATCAACTAAAGCTGAATTCTAGGCTTAAAGAGAGTTTCTGATGACTTTCCAACAGTTGGTTTTATTACTAATTCATTTTCTCCCTGAAGTAAATGCTAAATTTTTTTAATAAAAAGTCAGTGAATTGAAAATTGACCTGGCGGCATTGTGGTTGTCCAGTGATGACCATGCCAAGAACCGGTCTAAAGCTTTTCTTTATTCTTCCCTTCTGTTATTTAGTTATCTATTCATTGATCTTATTAAAAATGAGGCAGGATGGGAGAAGAAAATTGACTGTTGACAACAAGAGGACAAATTGTGAAGAGTCGGTGTCTTTGCCCTAAGAGAGCAAAAATTGGATAATTGCAACGGTGCAGTCAAACCTAATGACGACATCTTGATGTTTTTCTTTAAGAGAGTCTACATGAAATATGACAGATATCAACAAGACAAAATAGCTCCACGAAATATCTGACAACCAAATTTTCAGCAGAACCTGGCTAATTGTTTTGTGGCCCTCGAATTTCATGGACTATAATCAGAGAGAATAAGAGAGCTAACCGTTAATGTTAGATTGCCTGTTGCTCATTTCTAATAAGATGGATACTAATATCAAGAGCTATGATTCACTAGTTTGAAATTTTGTATTCTTTAAGCAAGAAACAATATGCAACTCATATTGTTGAAGTCATCTAAAGGACTGGGCACCTTTTAGTGAGAACCAGTGAAAAAAGACATGTAAACTGAAAGAAGGCAAAACATACTATTGCGTCACGTTGGAAAACTAGCTGAAGTGAAAAGCATCGGCCACGTAAACTACTTCATCAAATTCAAAAAATTTATCAGCCAACAAAACAGCTCGTGCAAAAATTCAAAGGAAATCTTTTAGATTTGAGTGTAGCAATTAAACAATAAATCCAAAGTTGCACACCAAATACACGAATACCATCAGGCATAAACTAGATCATGCATAAATCCTAAATGTGGCAATTAGAAATCTTTTAGATCCGAAGTAATTGCATTTATTGCCTGTTTGGCTATTTGCATCACCGCCAATTGTTGCAGGTAGATGTCATATTGCTTGTTGTATTTGTAGGAGACACACCATTCAGTTACATCCAATTAACATTCATACACCATTCAAACAAAGATTCATGAGAGGGACCAAGAATCACTCTCAATAACTTGGATCTACGTCATGCTGTCGCGCATAAATCCAAGTCGGGTGTCTTGTTACTCGTATACATAGAGACAAAAATAGAAATCCATCGGTATAAAATTGTGTCAATACTCGTACACGTACCCATTCAACGTAAACAACTCAAGCAAAATCCAAGTACGAAAATTCAAATGTAACCTTTTGAATTTGAAGAGTGGATATTAAAAAAGAATCCAACAGTACACAGCCAAATGAAGCTGATGTCATCAAAAAGCATAATCCAGCACGTTGACCTCAAAAAATGGATCCGACATGGCCAACAGAAGAAGATCTTCAAGTCAACTCCACCATGCACATGTGGCACGACGTCAGTCACCCGAGGCCTTTCCCAGAGGGGTTGGGAGCGGCCGCGAGCACTCCGACAGTCAAATCAATTTCAAGTTCAACCAGAAGATGATTCGCCGGCGGTGGAACACTCGCCGGGAAGTGGTTGACAAAGTGTAATGAAAGGATGCCAATATATGAGGGAGAGAAAAATGATACCAAAGTTTGCAATGTAGTTGTAATGAATGGGATTCCAATCCTTCTTCGGGCACAAAGAGGAGATATTTATACTAAGGATGGAGGAGGAGAGCTGTTGGATGAGGAGACACGTGTTGCCAGATCCTCAAGGCTCGTCTCATCCTAGGTATTAATCCATCAATCCTTAGGTTGGCGAGTATTAAATGTTTCTGACTGAAGCTGTTGACTTGACCGTTTGGGTCCTGCCACACGTCCCATCAGTCAGTGATTTGATGTTAAAATGATTGAGCAAAGGATCTTTGCCGGGGCGAGGTAAGCAGGTGTGGCAGGGCAGAAGCGAAATGTGGACCTTTGCATCCGCAGCGTATCGCAGATGTTCGCCCCTTA
>CAIGRO010105694.1:0-19590 GCA_903798355.1 Fraxinus baroniana | reverse complement strand
TTGAACATCTGCCTCACCCTCTTTGAGTTTTGGAGTAGTTTCAGTCAAGAATCTGGTCAGATAAAATAGCATTTTATGCTTCCACATCTTGAAATTCAAGCTACTAAATTTCTCCGATTTTTTACCATGATTAACTGAAACAGTAACAGTATGACCAGTTGGTTGACTCACAACATGACTTGACAATCTAGCCACAGTCTGAGCAATAGAACTTGGCCCTTGAGCCACAATAGAGCCCGTAGCCTGGTTTCTAGTAGCCACAGCTTGGGTTACATCCATGTTGGTTTGTTCGGTTGCAATTTCTAAAAATAAACCAAATATTAGTTTTCAATAAACCAATATTAATTTTTAATAAATCAAAAGAAACAACTTATCTATAATAACAACTCCGTTTTAAGTTTGTTAGACAAGTGTTTCTATACTGGATACCGTATTTGTAGCTTAAATACCGTATATGCAAAAGTTACTGTATTTGCATGAGTTACCGTATATGCAGTGGTAACTGTATATTCAGTAATTACCGTATATGCACAAATAATCGTATATGTAGAATGGATCGATTTTACACACTTAATACCGAATTTGCAGTTCGAACAGATTAAATTATATATTTATAACAAATCCAATGACTTATTAATTACAGTAAAAAATAACAAGAAAATAATAATTAAACAGTATTTAAACAATAATAATAAAACTTTTAACCCGATGCCTGTTTTACACACAGTTTCCTTAAAATAGATTCGCCCCCTCACCGTACGTGTTTGAGGTATAAACTGAGCGCCTGCTTCCTAAGATACAACAGACGAACAGTATAATCTGAGCACCACAGATTTTACTCTGATGAGCTGAATTAATGCCCAAACAATATCACCACAAGGACTGAAATATGAATTAAAAATCAAGACAGAATGAAGACTGCATGCAGATTAATTTACATATGAATTTTCGTGTGTATAAACTGGAAAAAATCGAGATATATATAGACTTGGATCTTGTAACTTGTTATTCAATTAATGACAATTACCACATGAGTTTTGGAGTTTCAACAGTTTCATAAAATGAAAAGTTTATTGAAAAATAAATAAAAATGTAGCAAAATGTGGACATTCGTAAGGGGCCAATTTTGTTCCTTTCGGTCCGACATTCGTGTATGTAGGTCGCGCTTGCATACAAGTTCAAGGTCCGAAACTCATTTCGGTCCATGATTTGCATCCCCACTGCGCGCGCACGTGGAGAAAGCCTCTANTATGTAGGTCGCGCTTGCATACAAGTTCAAGGTCCGAAACTCATTTCGGTCCATGATTTGCATCCCCACTGCGCGCGCACGTGGAGAAAGCCTCTATGCTACACATGATTACATCATTCTAAAGTGTAATCCTTCAAAAAGTGGTTTTAGTTTTCATCAACTTCCTATGTGGGACAAACTCTCTTTTTAGTTTTCCCACCAACATAAACTCATTTCACATTGCATACTTTGAGCTTCAATTTCTCATTCACCCGAGCATCATTTTTGACAAGTATATGATTTCGATGTACTCACGGAGGAGAACACAAATTAACTTTCATCTTCCAAAATAGCCAAACGGGTCCCACTCAAAAATCAAGTCAAAGTCAGCTATATACACTAATATTTTCCAACAGTTATTTGTTAATTATTAGTTGCTGCATGTTGCTTGTATCTGTTCACATTCTAAGTAGTTTGAAGCACAAGGTTTACTACTATATGTGCCATTTCAGTATTTCTGCTAATCATTTAATTTTCAAATGTGGATCTTAAGTGTTTAATCCCGAACTTGTGTTTGCAGGTGAACGTTCCAAAAATAAAGAAAACCTACTGCAAATGCAAGCAGTGCATAAAGCACACCTTGCATAAGGTTACTCAGTACAAGAAGGAAAAAGATAGCTTAGCTGCTCACGGGAAACATTGATATGGTCACAAGTAATAAGGTTATGGTGGGCAGACGGAGCCTCTCTTCCACAAGAAGGTGAAAATTGATTTCATACTAATAATTTTGATTATATCCAAAATCTTTTTAGCTAGGAGATTAAATTTACCTTAACCAACATGATTTAAATAAGAAATATTATAACCTAAGAAAGTGAGGTTTTTAAAACTGATTATTATGTCTCTGTTATTGCTAGTGGAGATTTGATCCAGATTTTGAGTGAACTAATGTTTTGTTCTAGTCTCTGCGGTCTAGGCAAAACCAACAAAGAAGATTATGCTGAGGTTGCAATGCAATGGCTGCAAGCATGTATCCCAGCACCCAATTAAGGTTGGTTTTTATATTTATATCTCATATTTCATTATATCCATGAGTGATGCTTGCAATTGTATTATCATCAACGACCTTGCAGAGGTGCAAGCATTTTGAGATTGGTGGAGACAAGTAAGGAAATGGAACCTCTCTTTTCTAGGCGTGCTTTCACGGAAACTGAAATGTCTTTCATTTGTTTTGTTATTGTTAAACTTTACATCTGACATGCTTTTACTACAGTATTAGCTAAATTTGACAGAATGTTGTGTCAGCGTTGAATTTTGACGTTGAAATTCATTTTTCTTATGTGTTGGATTACTTGGGCATAATGAAAAAGCTGTATTTTGATCCTCAATGGTCGAAATATGATAATTTTGGTACTACAAAATTGATTAACATTCACATCAGACCATTTTTAGATGTACGGTGATGTTTTATAAGGCTGTCCATGGGCTGATTCGGTTCACTTCTGCTCGGTTCCAAAATTTTCGGGTATTTAATAAATGGATCCGTCGGGTCCAAATAATTATGGAACCGTTCGGGTTCGGTTCGGTTCTGTACTATAATTAAATTTTTTAACATTTACAACAACACTACATAAATATAACTAATGCATTTTATTTGTAACTTTTATAAATTAACGTTTATAAATAACTAGCTGTCGAATAAATTAATTCAATGCATACAAATACCAAAAAGTAGATATTAATTCAATGTATTTGAGGGTTTTTATTGGGTTTTTTGGGCTGGGGTTTTTTTGTTAGTGTCACATAATATTTTCGACCCTATGATCAGCAAGGTCAGAGAAAAGAAGTTGTGGAGCTATTTCACTTAATGAGACATTCTGATGTAGGGCCTAATCAGTTTACTCTAGCTAGTTTGTTAGTGTTGCCACTGATTTTGGTGACTTAAGTTATTGCTAAAGCATTCATGCATGTGCTTACAAATTTGGTTATGAAGATTTAGTCAATAATGCATTAACTGCAATGTATATGAAATTTCATGCAAATTTATGAGGGATATCGTGTCTTTAATGCAATGACTCACTATGATGTAGTTTTGTGGAATAACTTCTTATTAGGATTTCATAATAATGAAATCTCTAATCAAGGACCTAAACTTTTCAAGTACATGCTTGCTAAAGGTTTTAGGCCCAACATGCACACATTTATCAGCATTTTGAGGTCTTGTTGTAGCCTTTTTAAATGTCAAATTCAGGAAACAAGTGCATGCACATGTAATTAAAGAAAACTTTTAACTATGATGGTTACATAGGCACCGCTTTGATTGTTATGTATGCCAAGTGCAGGGATTTGGAAGATGTAAAAATGTTTTTGGCATATCGAATGAGAAAGACATATTGTTTGGACTATTCTCATTTCAAGTTATTCACAGGTTGATCAAGAAGAGATCGTTTCTTCAATTAGATGCGGAGGGAAGGTGTTGAGCCCAATGAGTTCACTCTAGATAGTTATTTGAAGGCTTGCTCTGAGATAGCAAGCTTTGATAATGGCCAGCATAGCATTCTTTGGTCATTAAGGATGGGCTATCTTTTGATCGATATGTATGGAAAATGTGTGCGCATTGATGCAGAGACATTATTTTATAACATGGAATCAAAGTATTGCTTACATTGCAAGATTGAAGTGTCCTTTACCATCAAAAAAGTTTGTCGAATAAAAACAAAGAATTCTATGACCATGGATTAACTTACAAGTATTATCATATTCTTTTTGAATAATTAACTATATTATTAAGCTTTCCTATCCAATGACAGCAAACATTTTTAGTCATTCATTCTTTTGATGAGTAATTTTGATCTGAATATCTTTTGAATTCTTGGTATAGTTTTCTTAATCAGAAGCGAGCTAAAGATCAAAGCACCTTTTACCAGCAAGAAGTCAACAAGTTGGGACAACAATTATTGTTACTGAACAGTTCATCAGAATCTCTCAGCGAGATTCTGTAAAATTGATTAACATTCACATCACACCATTTTCAGATTATATCAAACCTTCCAAGATGTGATATGTTTGATAAGATGAGTTGGACAAAATTTGATAGTATTAATGATGTCTAGAAGGGAAAGCGGAGACAGCTGCAATCCACTGCAGAATCCCTCCAAGGTGATAAGATTTTCATGCCTTCCATTTTTTATTCTTGAAAATGTTCATTTATTGTGAAATTTGAGGCCGTTATGCTTGTAATTATCAAAAAATCAATCGGCTTATCTATGAACTATTGGTCCTATTTCCCCATCCATCCAAAAAGGGGGAAGAAAAAAAGCAATACACTCAGAAAACTTTTTGTGCCCCTTTCTCTCTTGTAGTTCATAACTAACGACGCCCTTTGTAGCATCTGGATTGTAAGTGTGAAGTAATATATGGTTTTTGATATTGTCATCTTACTAAGAAACTAAAAACCAAATATAAGTGTTGAAGAACAAAGAATTTGACTGTTTCTTTTATGCATAATGGAGATTGGGCCAAATAACTAAAGCTTAAATCATTTGGATTATTGTTTCATTGGTCATATTTCTTGAGAAAACTCTTGATAGTGTTTGATTTATGCTATAATGTCAGGTAAAAAGAATTTGATTTGAAAATTTTCTACTACGATACAAGGGCACTATCAATCTCTTGTGGCTCAAATTTAAGGAGAAAAAAGAAAGAAGGTGCAGATTATCATACGAGTTGGAACTACTGAAAATCTGATGACCTCATCAAGTTTTACCAATCAGACTTCTACATACTACAAGAAAATAAAATATTCAATCACACATAACGAGCAATCTAGATTTGATTAAGCCCTTGTTTCAGTGCTTTGTTATGGTCTGAGAGCATGGTACAACATATGCTGTATAGTATTGCATTGCTGCAATTTTCTCCTCCTTGAATTTCTGTGTATCCATTTTATTTTGAGTCATCATGAGTTGGTATTATGAGAAAATTTTCTCATAGCTGGTCTCCTGTTTCGATGATGCATGCAACTGGATAGAGAAGAACATTCTGATGATTATGTTCACTATTTTAGCATTGAAAAGATGCTATTTGTCATTGTTGGTCTTTGATATCTCACGAAAAATAAGATGATCTCAGATAAGGATAGCGGTAAAATGGGTTGTTGTGCTTGAAAGAAAGTGAAACCTGTTTTTAATAATTGCATGCAGAAAGCCTAACAAATTTCTCTTCACTTGAATGATATACTATTAGCATATTTCGCTTGGGGAAAAAGTTAAATTTCTGAAGCCTAAGCTGCATTAATGTTATCCTTTGCTCTTGAACTTTTTTCTCTCGCGAATGTACCTTTATTGTCAGTTAAATAGTTCCATATCGAAAGTTGAATGCTTCAGTACGTATTTATGTTTCAATCGTTCAATACACCTTAGAATCTGACATATTTGTGATCATCAAAGTGGTAGGAACAAGTCATATTGTTTGTTATCTTTCTAATTCAGGATCTTCATGTACTATTCAAGGACAGTGCTATGTACCATTTGGAATGCTAAATGGACACATTCGTGTAGTAGTATAAATGAGCATTCGGAGATTAGTGAAATTCCTTTTTTATGTGCTTGTAACTATATTTTATTTGTAAGCAATTCCACTTGTACATAAAGTGAATGTACATAAGGGGTTACACCCCCTCACATGGGGGTGGGACCCACTGTATAAATTTTTTTTTTAATTTAAGCGGGTCTATCCCATGTGAGAGGGGTGTACACCCTTATGTACACTATGATGTACCCATAGCAAAGTTCTTTATTTGTCTCAAGTACCTTCTCTGCTTCAGTGTTTCTGAATAATCATGTATAACTTTTTCTTTTCCTGTATAATTTGTGTTTGTATTTTTTTTTTCCTGTAAATAAATTAGCATGTGCCGACAGGGATCAGACTTTTCTGGGAGTTCGTTCTATTTGAACTCAAGTTCGTTCTATTTGTGTTCTAAGAACCGTTATTGAATTTCTAGGTGCTACATTGTTAGTTATCATCATAGTTATTGAACCTTTGTTAATATTATGCAAAACTTTTCTTGCTCTCATCATTAATTTTTTTGATGATCATCCTTAATTGCAGAATTGACAGAGATTATTGCTGGAGCATAAGCACTCGAGGTCTAATTCAGCAAAGCTTCTGCTGCACTTCTTGGACGTGGATGAAATAAATTACTTTTAACAGTGTTGCACTTTTTGGTTACGCCTGGTAGATTTTCTTTGTTAATAATCTCCCCTAATAATCTTTTGGGGAAATATTATGTTTTATGATTTGAACTTTTTTGGAAAAATCATGTTTACATTTATTGGTTTGCTCGGTTTCTATCGAAGAATTTATCTGAAATATTACAATTTTTTATTTTATTTTTTGTGTCTTTATACTTTTGCACATTAGTTGTGTTTTAGGTACTGTCTTCTTGATGTCCTTGCCTCTTTGAGTCTTGACCTTCCCAATTGCTGCTCTTGGGAACTTATCTTGAAGGAGTTGTGCTCTTTGACTTGGCTAATCTATTACTAAAATTTTGATATGTCATTATGTAAGAGACCAAAAATATTTATATTTGGAAATGGGACCGGTGGCCCTTGTTAATGAAATTAACAATTGACATTTTAGAAAAAGAAAAAAAGAAACGAAAATGAGCATATGCTGATTCTTTTTCATCTTTATCATGATAAATGACTCTTAAGAACTTCTTGGAATTGGCGAAGGCATGGACATGGCTACAATCTCTTGAGGAGGTCTTGAAGGAGAGATGATGAATATGCTACTCTTGCCGGTCAGCTTGCAGAGAGGAAGGCAGCAGATGAGGTCGCAACCCAAGAACTTGTCTTTGGGAGAGAAGAGGTGAACGCTGGAGATGCTAGGTTTGAGACGTAAGAAGAAGACACTATATGCACATCGATCATTTTAATGATTTCGATCATGCAAGGCTAATGACACGTTATGAGAAAATGATGACAATCTGAAGAAATAACTTTGAAAAACGAGAAAATTGTTCTCTTCAAATTTCTACTATATTAGGACAAAAGCAACCATCATATAACACTCGTTCAACTTTATGAAGTTAGGTTTTACTCTTCAACTTCATCCAAAAGTTAGATGTACAATAGATTAGAGACCAACTTGTGATGATACAATAGGTTGGAGACCGACTGGGCAATTTTCTCATTTTTTAAATTACGTATTTATATTTCAAAAAATGATGTGTTGTGTTAAATTCACCAATGATTACCAACTTCATACTTAGTGTCATATTGACCATTCAATTTGATTTTATTTCAGTATAGCCTTCAATTTTATACATAATGTCACATTGGTCACCAAATTTGATTTTGTTTCCCTGTGACCATCGACCTTTATACTTAGTTTCAGTTAAGCCACCCATTACCTTTATTTAACGTAATCAATTGGGTGGTCTGTGCGATGCTAAGTATGAAGTTTAGTGACCATAGTGAAACAAAATCAAATTGGGTAGTCCATGTGACACTGAGTACGAAGTTGGGTGATCATGATAAAATAAAATAAAATTGAATTGAATACTAAATATAAATTTGGGTGACCAATAGTGAATTTAACCTATTGTGGTTGGTGAACACCGCATTGTCGTATAGAAGCACTTTACAAATTTGAGAAATATCATTCCCCAGGCGAAATTTTTGTTTCCAATTAGGCAAGTTTTATTAATCATGCTCATAAACTTTCTATAATTAAAGATTTCAGGCGTCCCAACTAAGATTTTGATGGATTTTAAGAAATTATAAATCATAATGAATTTCGTGAATTTGAATAGATATCCACAAATTTCATAAAAATCTCATAAAATGTGGTGAAATTTAAAAATAAAATAAAATTGATTATATGTATTTTTAAACTTGAAATCCATTTAAATCTTTTAAAATCCTTCTATTAGTGAAATCTTTATAAATCTATTAGTGAACTCATTAGGCCTCAAAATCGGAGCTTTGGCAAAGAAAACGATGTAGAGACTGAGTCTGCAAACTGCGCCATGCAAAAGCCTTTGTGAGAATTTGTTTGGAGTAGTTACAAGGGAGCTGCTGTGAAAGAGGCCTAATGAGTTCACTTTGGCAACAGTATTTAAAGGTTGTTCAATTTGTTTAGATTTGGAGTCTGGCAAACAATTGCAAGCAGATGTGACCAAAATTGGTGCACTTTTAGATGTGTAGGTTGGTTCTACTTTAGTTGATCGTTATGCTAAGTGCGGAGAGATGGAATATGTAGAAAATGTTTTCGTTATGATTCCAGAACAAAATGTTGTGTTGTGGAATTCATTGCTTAATGGTTATGCCCAAGCGGGTGATGGAGAGGTAGTTTTGAGACTGTTATGCAGAATAACGGAATCAGGGACAATGATGAGTAATTATACATTGTCTATTATTTTAAAAAGTTTGGCTATCTCAACTGATTTTAGAGCTGGTCAGGCTGTCCACTCAATGGCGATTAAGACAGGAGGTGAACATGATGATTTCATATGTTGTAGCCTTGTTAATATGTACTCAAAATGTGGGCTGGCAAATGATGTACTCAGTGTGTTTAAGAGGATGACCAATCCTGATATTGTAGCATAGAGTCCAGTCATTAGTATCCTCGATCAACAAGGTTAGATAAAAGAAGCAGTTGAGCTATTTCACTTGATGAAGCATTCTGGTGTAAGGCCTAATCAGTTTACTCTTGCCAGTCTCATTAGTGCTGCCACTAATCTTGGTGACTTGAGTTATTGCCAAAACATCCATGCCTGTACTTACAAATTTGGTTATGAATTTGAAGATTTAGTCAGTAATGCATTTATTGCAATGTACATGAAATTTCAAGCAATTTATGAGGGATATCCTGTCTTTAATGCAATGACTCACTAGGATGTAGTTTCATGGAATGCCCTCTTATCAGGATTTCATGATGATGAAATCTCTAATCAAGGACATAAGCTTTTCAAGCACATGCTTGCTGAAGGTTTTAGGCCCAACATGTACACATTAATCAGCATTATGAGGTCTTGTTCTAGCCTGTTAAATGTCAAGTTTGGGAAACAAGTGCATGCACATGTAATTAAAGAAAGCTTTGAGTATGATTGTTACATAGGCACTACTTTGATTGACATGTATGCCAAGTGCGTGGTCTTGGAAGTTGTAGAAGTGGTTTTTGGCAGATTGAATGAGAAAGACATCTTTGCTTGAATTGTGCTCATTTCAAGTTATTTACAGCCTGATCAGGGAAAGAAAGTTGTTTGCTACTTCAATGAGATGTTGAGAGCAATGAGTTCAGTCTAGCTAGGAGTTTGAGGGCTTGCTCTAAGATAGCAAGCCTTTAGAATGGTCAGTAGCTGCATTCTTTGGTCATTAAGGGTCGGTAGTCTTTAACTAGTTTGTAGCCAATGCATTAATCGATATGTATGGAAAATGTAGGTGCATTGATGATGTAAAGACATTATTTTATGACATGGAATCAGGTGATACTGTGTTATGGAACACAATTATATGTGAACATTCTCATCACGGGGCATGGTGAAAAGGCTCTTCAATAGGAATCTTATCTGCGTGTAGCCATATGGGATTGGTTGAGGAAGGAAGAAAGTACTTTAACTTGATGAGCGAATTGTATGGAATTACTCCGTCTATCGATCATTATGCTTGCATGGTTGACATACTTGGTCGAGCGAGCAAATTTGATGAGGTTGAAAGCTTCATTAAGGATATGAAACTAACTACAAATGCATTGATCTGTGAAAATGTTCTAGGGGCAAGCGGAGCTCATGGCAATGTGGAATTAGGTGAAAGAGGGGTAGAAAAACTTTTTGAAATCGAACCTGAAACAGATTCAAACTATGTACTATTATCTAACTTGTATGCTACCAATGGGAGGTGGGATGTGGTTGCTAAGGTCGGGACTTCCATGTCCAAGAAGGGTATTAAAAAGGAACCTGGGTGCAGCTGGGTTGAGGTTGATGCCCACATTCATGTCTTCTTGTCTCAGGATGTGTCACATCCAAGGCTATGGGATATCCATCAAAAGTTGGAAGAGTTGAGACGCAAACATTCTGAAAAAGGCTATGTGCTAAACACAAACTATGCACTTCAAAATGTACCAGACAAGGAAAAAAAGTGAAAACCTCTTACATTATAGTGAAAGACTAGCTTTGAGTTTTGCACTTATAAGCAAGATTCAAAGTGAAAAAAATTAAAATCTTCATATTTGTGGAGACTACCTGCCATGAATGTATGAAGCTCGTCTAAGGCATAACAAATCGAGAAATTGTTGTTCGTGACCCCAAACACTTCCACCACTTTCGGAGTGGCACACATTCATGTAAGGATTATTGGTAATTATGTTTTTTAGGCATTTGAGTGGTATATGTGCAACAATCCAAGATAGTCAAGTTTTGAGCCCAAGCTATCAAAAGAATATTGCACCGTTCAGGAAGTACAGACGACTTGGGTAAGTTCCAGATTTCATTGCTAGTACTTCATTGTGCAGTAGGAATTTCAAGGATCGGATACTCCTTCACTATGATCAGGTAGATTCAATGTGATCATATAGCATGTTTGGCTAAGCCTAAAAGAAGTAAAGTTACTTTTTGTCTCAAAACATCCATATATAACTTAACTTTAAGTAACAAAAGTTACTGTTTGCAAAAGTAACTCCTATCTTATTGTTAAAATAATATGTAACTTTCCTATTCGCTACAGATGTATCTATTTTAAAAATTACTTTACTAGTAAACTGTTTAAACTTGCTAAAATGTTGTTAGTATAGTAAGCAGTCTAACATTGGTTATCTTGAACTATTATGGATTTATTTTCAAGATAATGACAAATGATTCGTGCTTATTACCTTTACAAGCAAAAGACAAGCACTCACAATTAAGGTACAAAGTTAAAAAATCGAGGATCTGAAAATTGGCCAGAAAGTTATTTCTGTACCTATTAAAGTTTTTTTTTCCCATGGATGAAATTAAAATGTAGTAACTTCACAACATTTTGCAGGTTATCTATTATGGTTTCACTACGGAGATTCTTTGTGTTTTTTTTTATGCAGATTTTATTTTTTGCATTATATATCCTCATTGATGGGTATTGTCGCTGCAGTTTTTGTTCAAGAAAGATAATAAAAGCAGGGCTGATAGAGAGTACTATCCTCGCCCACTAATCAAATACTTGATCAAAAATAATGGTGGCATGACAAAAGTTTGTTAAGTTTGAGATTTTTCTATATATGAAGTTATGAAATAATTTCACTTCCAATTCTGGGGGTTAGAAAGAGAAAGAGGGAGTGGGAGCAGAGGGAGGGAAGTGGGGCATAAATGTTTGAATTAAATTGGTTTGTTCAATAGAACTACTATGATCTTAGATTTACTTGAAACATATAAAGATTATAAGTCATAATCTTTTTTGTGGTATAATATGATTAGCTAGCATTTCATGTCCAATGACAGCTGATGCTACCAAAAATCGTACCTGCTGATTTTCCAAGCTTGACGATCGAGAACGAACATGAACGAGATCTTTCGGTACTTGAAACAAAGGCGTCGAGATTTGGCCTCGTCGCCCCTCTGATACTTAAGTCAGAGAGAGAATAGGGAAAGAAAGTATGTACTGGGAATATATGTAAAAGCGTACCTGAGTAATGGATGAGAATGATGTAATTTTAGAGGCAGGTAATGGAGTTCTAGAAGGACTCATCTCCTTACTTTTAGGAAATAGTGTTGAAATAAGCATTACATAGAAGCCTCTTTTCCTACTTGAAGTACCTGCACGAAAAGACTCATTGTTGACCTAGAACTCGTGAACAACATCAATTGGATGGGGTTAGGATTCTTTCTGGATGAAGACTAATGACACTTGTTCAGGGAGTGTTTTGACATTGACCAAGTAAATGCCCCGAGCATTACCACCCCAAGGATGGTTAATATGATTTTTGGGGTGATGTGTAGAGCCTGTCCTCGAGCTAGCTCGAGGACCATACATGCCCGAGGACTAGGGTCCCTTACTTGAGAAATGGGGCCCTTGGAAGTCCTCGTGCTTTAGATGACTCCATAAATGACCATATCACTAGCCCCCGTGCATCCATTCCTAGAGCTCGAGAGTTAAGTATAGATGAAAGGTAAGATCAGTGATACATAGTCATCGAGTGGATACTCATCTTTTTGGCCAGGCTCGGGGTAGATCGACAACACAACTATTGGCTTTGTTATATCGGGGGTTAATAAATGTGGTGGCGGACAGGGATCATTGGATGCATGACACGTGGCTAGATCCAACGGCCCAGGTGGCGACCATTGGCCTCCTTATTCAAGACCTATAAATACCCCCTTCACTTTTTCATTTTTCACTTTTTACTTACTGTAAAAATTTCTCTGCAAGGTCGTGCTCGAGCAATCTCCTTAGGAAAACCTTGAGCTTCTAGTGATTTTGAGGTAAAGCTCAAAACTTTAATCTATTTCCTTAGTTACCGTCGAGTGATGTCGAGTGGTGAAGGTGATCAGAGGTCTGATAGTTTAGGTGGTAGCGAGGACATAGGTACATCCTTGATCCCAGTAGCTATTCAATTAGATGCCCGACCTAGGCACCAGGGCAGCGTAGAGCTCAAAGCCCCCGACGACCCCTACAGGTTTAAAGAGCACTTAGCTGTGGCAGCAGCGCAGCAGAACGAGAGTTCGGGCTAATACCTAGGTGCGACATTAGGTCGCCGGCCCTGAGGATAGAATGGGATAGGGTCAGGGTAATGAGTTTGTGATATTCAAGGATACTTTGAAGGTCGGGTTTAGGTGGCACTTGCACCCATTTTTCTTAAGTCTATTAGTCGAGCATTCTGTGTGCCCGGGACAATTAGTGCCCAATGGGTGGAGAATGCTTGTTTATTTCTTCATAGCTTGTAGGTACTCGGGTATCGAGCCATACGTCGACCTCTGTCGAATGGTGTTTGAGCTCAAGCAACTCCTCCAATATACATGTTTTGCATACCTATCTACCTAATGAGGGTTTAGGGTCCCAAGCATGCCGAGCTCACTTAAGGGTTGGAAAGACAAGTGGTTTTACTTAGTCACTCGGGACGTCGACCTTCCCTTTTGGTCGTGACGGGGTGTTCCCGACGTCGCTAAGTTCTGTGAGGGTCGACATACTTTGAGTCTTTACAACGTCATAGGCAGATGCTGAGGACCTCGAACCTTTGGTGCCAGACATGAAGGCCATCCTCGAGGACGAGGTATTAGATCTTGCCGATGTGAGAAGTGTTGTGGGTAGGGTCTTTACTCTTTGTATCCTAGTACCCTTATTCTCGATGAAATGGACGGCCTAATTACTTTATTTCCTTTTTTCAAGAATGTCTTTCAACCCTTCAGCTCTCCGAAAACTTGAAAAATCGAAGGCCAAGGAGCCTCAGCCACAGGTCGCTCCCCCGACCAAAGGTAAAAAGAGAGCTTGAATGACGAGGCGAGACGAGCCTCCAACAGGTCCGGGCGAGTCATCCCAGCCCAAGCAGCCAGAGTCGAGCCTCGGGAACTCCCTCCTCGTCGTACCCCCGAGGACCGAGGTTGTAGATCTTGAGGATGAATGTATCCCGTTGGTGGCATCGCTGATCGAGGACTTTGAGCGATGCCACTTGGTGCCGAGCATCGTGGCTAAGTACGGAAGCGATGTTAGGTTCGAAGAAAAAATAAAGGCCCTCGAGTTTCTAACCTTGAAGGTATAGGCTCGACCATTTGTAGATTATTTTTCTCATTTTATTTACAAGTAATAATCCCGACGTATAATGTTTATCGCTTTCAACAGACACTGAGCATTACCCGAAGACTATCACTGTAGGGGATAGATAAATCCCACAAAATATTCGGCCTTGTGGAGGCCGTCGAGCTCAGGGACCAAAAACTGATCGTCTTGAAGGCTGAGTACGAGGCCCTTGCAAAGGAACGCGATGAGGCCAGAAGTGAATTGCGTCGGGCTTGTGACGAGATAAAGACAGCCAACGATGAGGCTGAAGAGGCGAAGTTGGAGCTCGAGCGTGTTCGCAAGGAGTACGAGGCGAAGCTCATCGAGGTCAGGGAGCGAGCTTGGGAAGAGTTCAAAGTGTCCGAGGAATGCGACAAGCTTAAAGCGGAGTATGCCTTGGGAGCATACTTTCACGCCTTCAAAGAAGCCCCAGCTTATCTTCGAGCGAACCTATCCAACATTCAGCCAGACAACCTGAAGATAGTGCCCGGCATTGCAAAAACCCTTGAGTTATCTGAGTCTGAGGAAGCTACTAACGAGGGCGATGAAGACGACGTCGAGGAGGACGATGTCGAGGCTTCTACCCCTGATAGCCTAGATTGGGACTCCCCATCCCCCGAGCACAATGCTTTGGTACAAATTTTGATTTTTTGTCCAAGTACATTGCCCGAGCATATAGGCCGTTATGTTTTCAGCTTTTGATGAAAATGCTCGACGTTTAGCTTTGGCTTCGTGTTTCTCGATCATTTTGTTGCGTTTTATCTTGATGATTGTTTTAACTTCCACGTCCTACCCTTCAACTAAATTTTATGCTCGACGATAACATAATTAATGATCATGACGAGCAGACAAAGTTTTTGTCTCAATGACTACATGATGAATGATCTCGACGACAAGACAATTAATAAATCCCGACATGATAATTAATTGACCTTCATCAAAGTTCCGAACTCGAGGATAGCGTAGTTAATTAATTATTTAAAAACTTATCGAGCTTAATGATAACATAATATACTATGCTCGACCTTAACTCAATAAGATGGCCATGTGATGAGCCTGATGATATCTCAGTTAGTAAGATATTAAGGCCTGAGCTTGAGGACTATCCAATTATTTTGACTTTTTAGCAAAGTGTTGAGCTCGACGATAGCTTATTCCTTTATCTTAAACCTGAGCTTCGATGATAGCCCAGTTTGTTACTAAGTCATGAGCTCAACGATAGCTCATTAATTAATTTAATCCTACGCTCGAGGATATCCCAATTCATAATTAAGTCTTGAGCTCGATGATAGCTCAGTTAATCAATTTAAGCCTGAGCTCAAGGATAGCCCAGTTCATAATTAAGTCTTGAGCTCGACGATAACTCAGTCAATCAATTTAATCTTGAGCTCGAGGATAGCCCACTTTATAATTAAGTTTTGAGCTCGATGATAGCTCAGATAATCAATTTATCCTAAGCTCGAGGATAGCCCAGTTTATAATTATTTTTGATCTCCAAGTGTAGAGCCCCGATGACCACAAGAGTTTTTGTGACCCAATCTGGTCCCGATGACACCGCCACCTATGACGCGGTCTCGAGCTCGAGGACTATTCGATGAAATTTTGTTCGGACTTATGTTGGATTGGTCGAGCTCGAGATAGGTTTTTAAAGTGTTCGTTCATGGTATGTTTTGAAGTGCCTGCGCATGACAGGCCTTGCTGAGATCATGCTCGTAGCATGTCTCGAAGGTGCCTACGAGTGATAGGGTTTTGATGAGATCATGCCCGTAGCATGTCTCGTAGGTGCTCAAGGCATGATTTAAGGTGTTTGCTCGCATTATGCTATGAGGGTCCGCTCGTGACGGGTCTTTTAAAAATCATGCTCGTAGCATATCCTGGTGGTGCCTGCGCGTGACAGTTCTTAGAGAGAAACACTTCAAAAAAAATTTGTTGGGACTTTCCCAACGACTATTTCATATAAACTTTTCCATGTTCTAAACAGGCATGGGCTCGTAGGCGTTGACAAATGAATTAATCAAAAAAATGCAGGTGGAGTGCAAGCCCAATGAAAATTTTAAACTTAATGTAAACAAAAATGCATTGGGCATGCAAGCTCGAAAAGTAAAAGTAAAAATAATACTTGCAGTAAGATGGCCGAGGTCAGACTGTCACTTGTAATAAATTTTGAGGTTGTCGGCATTCCAAGACCTTGGCAGTGGTCTTCCCGACATGTCTTTCAGGCTGTATGTTCCACCTCGAACTTGTCGAATAATTTCAAAGGGTCATTCCCATGCCGAGCGGAGCTTACCCAGGGCGTAACCTGAAGTCTCGGCCCTTCTAAGCACTAGATCTCCAATCTTGAATCTCCTGGGTCTGACTTTACTATTGAAGTATCGGGCCATCCTATTCTGATAGGAGGCTACTCTCAGTGCTGCCTGTTCTCAAGCTTATTCCAGGAGGTCGAGATGTTCAGTGGCATGTCCCCCTATATTATGCTCCAAAAGCCTAAATGATGGAATGCTGACTTCAATGGGGATGTTGGTTTCTAATCCAAAGGCTAGCATGAAAGGGGTCTCCCACATTGTTGTTTTGTGCGAAGTCCTGTAAGTCCATAATATGGAGGGTAATTCATCCTGCTAGTTACCATGGGCACATTCAATCCTTGTGCAGAGGTCTTGAAGTATAATCTGGTTAGTCACCTCGGCCAAACCATTACTATGGGGGTGCGAGACCGATGTTAGGAGATGATTTATCCTGATGTTGGTGCAAAAATTTCTGAACTGCGCATTATTAAATTGTCTTCCATTGTCAGTGATGAGCACCTTCGGTAACCCAAACCTATATATGATAGATTTCTAGACAAAAGACCTTAGCTTGGGTTTCGAGATTGTTGAAAAAGGCTATGCTTCTGCCCACTTTGTAAAGTACTCAACAGCCACAATCACAAACTTCAACTGTCCTCTTGCTATCGGAAAGGGCCTGAGGATGTCGACCTCCCATTGCTTGAAGGGAGCCAAACAATGTATGGGTGTGAGCTCTTCAGTGGGGGTGTGAATGATGTTACCAAACCTTTGATACTTATTACATTTTTTCACATAGTCCGTGGCGTCTTTCTTCATGGTCGGCTAATAGTACCCATACCTTATAAGTTTAAAGGTGAGTACCCGTGCTCCTTGATGATTTCCACATATGCCCTCTTGGACTTCTGCCAAAGCCTGTGTTGATTCTAAGAGGTTGAGGCATCTGAGGTATGGAAGTGTAAAGCTTATGCGAAAGAGGATTCCCTGGATCATACAGTACCTCGGTGCTCTAGATCGGATGCTCCTAGCTCCTTTGGATCCTTGGGGAGATCTCCATTAGTTATAAATTCTACTATAGGGTCCATCCAAGAGGGCTCACTATCAATGTCCATGATTGTTAGTTCTTGACCAACGCTCGGCTCTGTCACAATTTTGATGTGGACTGTCTTGTTAAGACCATCTACTCCGATAAACACAAGTATTGACAACGCATCTGCCTTTCCATTATCAGCCCGGGCAATTTTCAGAATTTTGCAATCCTTGAATCGCCTCTGAAGATCATGTACTTTCAAATAGTACATGCTCATTTTTTCCTCATTCCTTTCGAATGCTCCTTCAGTCTGTCCTACCACAAGTTGTAAGTCGCTAAAGAGCTTAACGTGTTAAATTCCTAAGCTATTAGCAAGTTCAAGAGTAATGACCACAGCCTCATATTCTGCCTCATTGTTGGTAGCTTCAAATTCGAATCTGACTGCACATTGAATTTTGGTTAGTTTGTCCGGAGTGATGATGATGACCCCTACACCCGAGCCCGAGGAGTTGGATGCTCCATCAACAAATATTTCTCATACATCCATTATGGTGGTCAGGTTGTCCCCTGGCCCCCGAGGCCTCGGGGTGAGCTCTGCGATGAAAACTGCTAGAACTTGTCCTTTGATAGAAGGTCAGGGTTTGAACTCTATATCAAATTCACCAAGTTCAATTTCCCACTTCAATAATCTTCCTGAAACATCCGACTTTTGAAGTATCTGTCTGAGTGGCTGATCCGTAAGCACAACAATGGGGTGTGACTGAAAATACTGACGTAGCTTTCTAGCTCCCATAACCAATGCCAGGGCGAGTTGCTTTGCCAACGTATACCTTGTCTCTACGTCCAATAATACCTTGCTCACATAGTAGATGGGTTGTTGAGCTTTCTTTACCTCTTTCATCAGCACTCCACTTACTGCGTTCTGAGACACGACCATGTACAAGTACAACGTGTCCCCGTGTGACTGAAAGTATTGACGTAGCTTTCTAGCTGCCATATCCAGTGCTAGGGCAAGCTGTTCTGCCAGTGTATACCTTGTTTCTGCGTCCACCAATACCTTGCTCACATAGTAGATGGGTGAATGAGCCTTCTTCACCTATTTCAGCATTACTCTGCTCACTGCATTCTGAGATACGACCATGTACAAGTACAACTTGTCCCCGGACTCGGGTTTTATGAGTACTGGAGGAGTATCCAACGTCTGTTTGAGTTCCGGAGAGCTTTCTCACAATCCTCATTCCAATTGAATGTCTGATTGTCTCTTAGGACTTTGAAGAAGGAAAAATACATGTCAGCTGTCCTAGACATTAACCTCTTCAAAGCAGAAACCCGACCTGTCAACTTCTGGACCTCCTTCTTGCTCTTAGGTGATTCCATGGATATTAAAGCCCGTATCTTCTCTAGATTGGCCCCAATTCCCCTGCGAGTGATCATAAAACCCAAGAACTTCCCTGATGCCACCCCAAAAGCATACTTGGCCGGGTTTAACTTCATTTTATATCTTCGGTAAGTAGAAAACACTTCCTCTAGGTCAGCGATATGCTCATTCTCTTGCTTACTTTTAACCACCATGTCATCGACATAGGCCTCAATGTTCTTCCCAATATGTCAGCAAAGACTTTGTTGATGAGCCTCTGATATGTTGCCCCTGCATTCTTTAAACCAAAAGGCATGACCTTATAACAATAGATGTCAAAGTCAACTATGAATGACGTCTTCTCTTTATCTTCTTCAGCCATAAAAATCTGGTGATAGCCCGAGAAAGCATCAAGAAAGCTATACAACTTGTGACCCGATGTGCTGTCCACCAAATTGTCGAAACGAGGTAAAGGTTTTGGGCATGTCATGTTGGGGTCTGTATTATTAATACATACCCTCCACTTGCCATTAGCCTTCTTGACAAGAACGACGTTGGCAAGCCAATCTGGATATTCAACTTTCCTGATGAACTGAGCATTAACGAGTTTGTTGATCTCTTCACGTATTACCTCCCGTCTCTTCGACGCAAATTGCCTCTTTCTTTGATTTACTGGTCTAGCATCAAGCCTTACGTTCAGTTTATGGACCACGAAATCGGGGGTCTATCCTAGGCATATCCTCCACCTTCTAGGCAAATACGTCAATATTACGGGATAAACACTTGATGAGCTCATCCCTGAGAGTGGCGTTAAGATCTCGACCAATGGTTACTTTTTTATCATGCTCGAGCTCGATCTTTACCAAATCTTCCACTAGAGCAAGTTTTTCTTGGTGCCTGAGCTCGAGCTCAGGGGTGGATAGTTGCATGACGTCAGTGCTCAAACCCTG
>CAIGRO010105690.1:1457-14110 GCA_903798355.1 Fraxinus baroniana | reverse complement strand
GGGGGGGGGGGGGGGGGTGGGAGGCATACATTTACCTCCACAATTTATGATTTCCATGATTGAATTTTTTGAATGTATATACTATGACTTCATGAAGGTGGTGAAATTTATGCTTTTGTTGTTATTATTATCGTTGTTATTATTTTTTTATTTTTGTCCCTTTCGGTGCATTGTGTTGGAAACTTCTCAGAACAAATCTCCAAGTCAACCAAAGTTGGTGTAGCCGTTCCATTATGCTAAAATGTGTCAATTTTTCACTCTCTTTCACACACATTCACTCACATTAATTGGCGACTTTGCACTATTAGCTATTAGGTAATGGGGTTAGGAGATGTCACCAAAAAAGGTTGAAAAAGGAGTTTCTGTGTGCAATCGATAGTCTCTAGAGTCGACTTAAAAATTAGTTTGGGAGTTGTTTATAAAATATTTAAATTATAAATATATATAAATGGATGGCTGATAAATGGATAATACTTGTGAATTTCATAAAATATGTGGAGAAAAAAAATGATTTGATCAATAAAACAGTAACCAAATAAGGGCTAAGGCACTCGACTTCTCTCGTTCTA
Source organism: Fraxinus baroniana (assembly GCA_903798355.1). Classification (NCBI taxonomy): domain Eukaryota; kingdom Viridiplantae; phylum Streptophyta; class Magnoliopsida; order Lamiales; family Oleaceae; genus Fraxinus; species Fraxinus baroniana. Next base: position 13,541 of record CAIGRO010105690.1, on the reverse strand, counting down.
GATAGTCTCTTTTTTATTAAATGTTAAATCGTGGAGCCTAATTATTTTCACTGAGTCTGTACGTGGATCATAAATAGGGAGCCCTAATTTCACATCAAGTGTTAGGTTTAGGAATTTCATACCTATTAAGTTCGGTTTTGATTCCCTAATTTGTCTTATAAATAAAGAGTCGTTGGTGTTTTTTCATGGTCATGAAAAAGAGAGTGAGGATAGAGAAAACAAGGTATTCGAACTTTCTCTTGTAAAATTCTTTCGTCATAGTCAATTACTGTATGATGAAATAACATAGTCTTATATTAAGACAAATCTCTATGAATTTGCGTATTGTTATGTGTCTATTTTCTTTCCGCGATTTTATTACTCACAATGGTATAACATTAAGGTTTTTAATTTTCAACGTTAAGAATGTTGGGTCATTGATTAATAATAGGCAGATTAGGTAATTCTAAGAACATGATAACCATGCCATATTAATGACTTAACAAAAATATAGATATTTTGAAAATAGATTTTGTGAAAAGTAAAAAAAAAAAAAAAAAAAAAAAAAAATCGTGGTCAGAAGCATGGAAAAATTATGAGTAGATTTCCAAAAAAATTTAATTAGGAGAACGTATTATTATAAATGAATTTACAGGAAAGAGTTTCAAAGAATCTCTGAGAAACATCACTTCAGAGGTGCCTTCATAGATGGGGTCACATTTCTCCATTATCCCACCCAAAAAGGATGATATATGATTATAATTCAAATATTTGGTCTAACAATTAGTAAATAATTTATCTTTTAATGGTTCCATTATGGGATAGTGGTGTTTGATTTTTGACATTTAGCCCATATTTGATGATCATTATTTTGAGAAAATGAAATTTTGAATGATGATTGTCGAATAGCGGATTAATCATATATTATTATAATAATATAATATATGATTATAATTCAAATATTTGATCTAACAATTAGTAAGAAATTATCTTTTAATGGTTCCATTGGGATAGTGGTGTTTGATTTTTGAGACGTAGCCCCTCTTTGATGATCATTATTTTGAGAAAATGAAATTTTGAATGATGACTGCCAAATAGCAGTTTATATAAGTTGAGGCCTGCCCAACCCATTAGCAACACTTATCTCATCTACTCGACCTAAAATAAGATGGACAAAGCTACGCATACGGGGCCACATGGGCCCGGTATTTTTAGAATTTTTCAAAAGAAAAAAAAAAGTCTCTCTCAAAGTCAAGGGAAGAAGCCATTGCATGTACTACAAGAAGCCCTATTAATTATTTATGTGACTTTTTGATTATTTTTCACTATGTCGAGTTGATATTTGTTGTCTTCCTAATAAATGTTTTACACTTCGGAACGTCATATCTTAAAAAATGGAAAGAGGTCAAGGTGTAATATTCTATGGCATCAAAAAAATTTGTTGACGTCTTCTCATTCGCTAAGAAAAAATAATGTGTTGAAAAGTCAAATATATATTTAGGAGATGGCCATTGAAACAAGTTTGGGACGTTAGATGTGGGCTCTTAAGGTACTTTGGCTCTAAACCTATATTTAATGACAAATCAACTAGTAGTTAAACCAGGGTTTTTTTTTTTTTAATTATTTGGAATTAAATTCAAATTCAATCAGAGTTTTTACCCAAATTAAGTCTTATTCTCGATATATTTGTAGTGAATTACGTGAACGTGAATCGGTTTTTCTATATTAAATGAAAAGTCTAAAACACCAAAACCTTTATGTGCATTAATTGAAATTAAATACGAGTGCTTGTAGATGGAAATTTTTCTATTATATCTAAGACTAAATCTAGGTTATGCTACAAGTACCTAGGCGGCCCCCTAATTTAGTCCTGGGTTATGCTACAGGTACTCAAATGCCCCCCAATAGGGGGCCGTCATTTGTCTATTATGACATCCATTAGATAAAATATTATGTACAAATAGAATTTTCCTTTAGTCCTAATTGAGGTTATAACCTCAAGTTTAGGTGTCATGATAAATTAAATGAAATGTGAAATTAAATGAACGTCACCTAGATTGAAATTATAACTATATATAACATTACTGTATATTTAATATATATTCACGGACCAGATAATATCTGTTAATAAAGCAATAAAATTGTTGAACTTGTTTTGTGCGGTTTAAAAAATGAGAAATTACATATTTAAGATATTAAGGTTTGACCTATTTCAAAATTAAGAAACAATGTTTATTATTTAAAAAATTAGATATTAATTAAAATTTATTTATGAAATAACAAATTTAAAATATATTAAGGTACAATTCTATAATATTTGATGACAAATTATTGAATTAATTGGACACAAATTATTTATCGATCAAGAATTAAAAATTTTATAGGTCAAAATTTATTTATCGAACACAAATCAAAAAAAATTATAGGTCATAATTTATTTATTTGTAACAAATCAAATAGTTTATAAATCACAGCTCATATTTTTTAGGTCACATATAATCTATTGGTCATAAAATATTCAATTTATTGATCATAATCTCAAATAATTGGTTACAAACACCTGCACCCCTCGTAGAGGTGGCAATCGAGCCGAGCGACTCGTAAAAAAGTAACTCGTGAGCCACTTGGGCTCGTCAAAACACGAGCCCGAACCCGAGCTGAGCATTTTTTGACGAGCGGCTTGTGGGCTCGTCCAAAATCAAGGGTTCATCTTTTTTTTTTTTTTTTTAAAAGAAAAAGTCTTATCTTAACAAAAAAAATGACGAGCCCGCGAGTCGAAGCTCGACTTGTTACAATCGAGCACGAGCCGAGCTCGTGCGTATACGGCTCAACCCATTGCTACCACTAACCCCACGCCATCCCAACCACAACAAACGCACCATTGCCATGACCGCCAATACCATCAACACCGTCGATCGCCACTGTAAACACCTCCACCTGCACCATCAACAAAAATCGTCCCAAACCCCCCAACAATACCAAAATATGGAAACCACCACCATCACTCCAACAATAAAAATCAAAATCAACGCCCACTACCGCACCAACATCACCAACAGTACCAGTAGCCGGCCAAATGGCCCCCCCATAGCCAAGATTCCTAAAGCCCCTACCATCATCACCACCATCGCCCTCATTGCCATCACCGCGAGCACCTCCACCTGTACAACCAACCAAAACCCCCTAACAACACGAAAACCACCGCTACCACCACCATAAGAAGCACCACACCATCCCCACACCCCAAGCAGATTCACCGTCTCAAGCATCTCACTACCCTACGAAGACAACATGAAACCACTGCACCTACAGTGCGCCACCACAACTAGCAAACACCAACAACCACAAAACACCACCGCACACAAAAACCACCAACCACAACGAGTCTAGTGGACTCGGGTTGTCATCACAAACAAACACCACCGACTTCGGTTGTAATGGTAATGGCTTGAGCTATCACAAACAAACACAACCAATGCTCCACCTACATCTATGCGCTGACGACGCCACCAAAGCTCACAGACATCGTATGCGCACAATGGCGTCATCATCACCCGTTGTTGCAACGGCATCGGCAGTCGGTCACAAGATCGCGAAGTCCCCACCCAAGATCTTTGCATCGAAGGAGTCGTGAGCGCCGTCAATAGTGCCTCCTATGTGGTGGGGGGAGAGAGATTATAGATAAAAATGGGCTTAATAGAACAAAATGTCCATACGTTTGATACTTCTTGTGAAAAACGTTCATACGTTTCATTTTTTTACATTTTCGTCTTTATTTCAACGTTTCTTTGCGGAAAACAATCTTCATAGTACAAAACGTCCATATGTTTGACACTTCTTGTGGAAAACGTCACTACATTTTATTTTTTTATATTTTCGTTCTTATTTCAACATTTCATAGTGAAAAATATCATTTTCACCATTTTAACGAAAAATGACCAATATACCCTTCTATTTAAATAAAACAAAAAAATAGAAGAAAAATAAAGAACAAATTAAAATTTTACTCCTGAACTTTTTTAAAAAATGCAAATGAGTCCAAATAAATATAATTTTGCTCTCTAATTTTGAGGGCCATTTTTGCCCCTCTAGCCACCGTTTATGGAGCCAAATTTCGGTAAGCTCCGACAACCTAAACCACCGAAAAATGGTATCGGTGGAAAGCCCTTAACATCCCCTTCAATTACATACCAATATCTCCATGTAACTCTAAGTACTCCAGCCGGTACAAAGTTTCAAAGTTTACAGCCTAAAAATCTAAAAAACGTCGATTTCTTCACTTCCGGCCACCATATCGGCCGAAGCTCATCATTGACCAACCCCCCACCTCGGATGACCCCACTCATGCAATCAATTGTAACCAAACACCAAGTTTAGATGTTGAATTTAACCCAGAACTTCTCCCTGTCGAAATGCACGCGACATCGCCTGAGGAGAATTTAGTTTCCAATGCCATTTGGACAAACAGAGGTCGTGAACTACATGGGCTAGGTTCGCCTTCACCTGGCGTACCTAGCCCACCCTTGGGTCTCTCCCAATTTGGCTTCAATTGATCGAAATTTGATGCTCGCAGGCGCGAAATCACGACATGGCGACCTTGTTTTTGCCATTCAGATGCAGTCCGGCTAAATCAAGGTGGCGAACCATCTGGGCTAGTCCCCTATCAACTTGGCACACCTGACCCAACCATGGGTCGGGTCCAATTTTGCCCTGAACGTGATGAATTGGTGGCTGCAATTAAGGCATTGTGCGAAAAATGGTGTTTTCTGCAATGAAACGTTGAAATAAGTACGAAAATGCAAAAAAATGAAATGTATGGACGTTTTCCACAAGAAGTGTCAAACGTATGGATGTTTTGTGTTATGAAGCCTGTTTTCCGCAAAAAAACGTTGAAATAAGGATGAAAATGTGAAAAAATGAAACATATTGACGTTTTGTGTTATTAAGCCGATAAAAATGTTTTAAGGTTTGAAATTGGGTGGGGGAGTGTTTTGGTACGTGGTGGGTTATTAGATTTATTTAATTTTATAATAATAATATTATTATTTAAAAATTATAATATAATCAGATTTTTTGTATAAAAAAAATTTAAATCAAATTCTACAATCAATTTTAATTACATATTTTATGAGACCCACAACTTTTATCAATTTTTTAGTATTTCATTTCCTCCATTTATTAAAATTTACTAACAATCTAATTTTTAGCTACACCAAATGCGGTTTGCAGTATGTATTAATAATCAAGCTATTTTGTAGACCACATAAAGCTATGTTTTGTGAAGGAAAATAACAAAAATTAAAAACGTAAAAACTTTCATGACTACAAATAATGGTTCTACATGAAAAATACTAATTTTTTTCTTCATACACATTTTGTTGTTTTGTGATTGGTGGGTGGTGGAAGGGTGTAGTTCATGGCGATAATTTATATAAATAAAATATTTTAAAAAAATTATTACTAAATATGAAGAAAATCACGTCTTTTATTTGTCTATTCTTATACTCTGCTAAACCATGCCATCATACTCTAGAAAGGCAAGACCTTTTTTTTTTTTTTTTTTTAAATGATTAAGCCTCTGTTTGTTCCAACTTATTTTTCCATTAATAGAAAAAATGGGATCCTTTTTTTCGAAGATGATGGGTTCTAACAAGACACAAATGGTAGGCAAGGCCACTGTTTCAACGATTTTTTTTCTTCTACTAATAACCAACAAAAGGAGGGTAAAAGTTACTTTTAGACTTTTTAAATTGAAGCGAAAGTAGAAGACCTTCCAACCGGACCCTTATTTATTTATATTTGCATCTTATACATAAGCTGGGAATTGCAATCGAAGTTATATATGTATTCTTCAAAAATGATTTTTCATTAATAGATAACGACGAGACTTGAATTGAAAACTAAAATTATATGTTTAAATACAATATTGAATTGCGCCATCTAGACTATAAACTTTTTCACAAAGAATATGCGAAAATTGCTAACTTTTTTCGAAGCATAAATCGTTGTGTTTTAATGAGGGAAATAATATAAAATTATTTTAAAGAAATTAGATTGCTCAAGACAAGGATGAGACATTACAATATTTATTTTTTTTAAAAAATATAGTCAAAATCATCATTTTTTGTTTTGTTTTGTTTTGTTTTTTTTTTTTGGCTAATTGCATCATTGTCACTTATAATTGAAGGGCATCAGGCTTAACCAAACACTTTGATTGCGTAAACCTTGGGTTTCCCAATCAATCAATTAATCCACATATATTTCACTAAATCCTTGGAGATCTTGCTTAATGTGGACCAGTTCAGATATTTCTTATTGGTGTAACATAGCTGGAATCTCAAATGAAAGTAAAGATCAATTTTAAGCTGGAACCAGTTGGAATCTTGATTGATTTTTAGGTCACATTGGATGTTTCTAGCGTGATTGATGTAACAAGTTTCTACATAATATCTTTATCTTTGGGAATGGATCATTGCCATTTTTTTAATTTTTTTAATTTTTTTTTTCATTCTCACCCTTGATATGTCCCGAATCTTTTATCTCGACAACGTCGATTGCTGTTGATGTAGTTTTATGATGCTCAATTATTGTGATGATAACAAATCAGTTGGAAGCCCTAGCAAATATTCTTTGCCTCGGTTTTGGAACTCATCGGGAGAGTTTCTTGTTGGTTCGAAAACCCAATTTTCTTGTAGAGTGAATGACAAGTCTAGCAAAGTAAATTCGATATGATAAAGTGGATAACCTACAAAATTAGCCGCATGCTTCTTTTCTATCAGGAATCACGGATTTAGTTTCTCAAACTCTTCCTGAAACATGAAATTCTAGTCACGTCTTTCGGAAAACATTCTAAGAAATTGATTACAAATAAGTTGGTGTTGCTTGGGGATATACAAAACTTGGGGACAAAACCCTCGAGTCATAGTACGATAGTAACATATAAATGCGTAAACGACATAACACGAACATGATCGATCACAAGTGGTCCCAATAATAACAAAACATATGCCCCATTCCAAAACTAATTCACATGGTTGGCTACAATCCATTTATATATGTAAATATGCATACATTTCACACAATAAATTAGGAATATTGGTGTGAACTTAATTTTTTATAAAGTCATATTGCATTATCATAATTATTGATACTTGATAGGTACTGTCAGTCCAAAAGGGTCAAAATGAATATTTCAATTACAAGGGTGGAAGAACAAATAACCATCATGGATAGCAAAAAAATCATTAAACAACTGGCAAGTTGCAATTGTAAACTTTAGCCTCCTTTGGGAAGAATTTATAGATGGTTGATGTTGATGGCCAAAAATGATGTGGTACTTTTAGATCAATTTAGAGAAGTATTTATTTATTTTTTATTTTTTTTGGTTTTTTAGGAATTTGAACACTAGTGGTATAGAGAGATTTTTAATAGTTCGGCCCTTCTTGTTGGACCTTTGACCATTTATATAGCTCACTCGATTGAGGTTTGTCTTTCTAATCGTGTCAAGCTTCAATGTCTGATCTAACCTACATGTTGCCATCCCATTTAGAGATATTTAATTGGTTGGAGAGTTCGATTTCGATGTGATTATCACGACACTTGACTGTAGCCCTATACCTTATGTCATCATGACTTTTCTTTGATTGATTTTTTCGAAGGCGTTGCTATCCAAGGGGAACATCTTTTCAATCATATCATAGTTATGTTTCTAGACGATGTCTCTCATGTGCCGACCTTTGTGGGTGGGATCTTGGACTGAACTTTCGTGTTGTCATATTTGACTTCGATGAAAATGCTCCTTCGATCAAGTGGGTTCCCAAGTGATCCGACGTATTATTAGATCGTCACCATCACTTGATTATATATAAATAGAAATGAATGGTGGATAAGTTGATTATACTTGAGAGGTCTACTGAAATATTTAATTAAAAATACAGTTTGACTATTTATAAATAGCAAAATGGAGGCTTAACGGATTGAACCAAATTGAAAAAGCGAGTGCGAGAATCCACCATTGTTGTTAAATATTAATTCTTCCTAACCTCACTCGAACAAACCAGAGCCACAAGAATTTTCAAAAATGTCACAAATCACCCAAAATGGTACGTATATATATTGAATTCTATAAAATTTGTGTTCTCCTATTAACATTGTTAACACAAGATGCAACCTCTAGAATTGGATTTTCAAGTTGCAATAGTTTAAGATGTAACATACTAGCGAAAATTGTAAAAGAATTCACCTTCAATAAACAAAAACTCTTTTCTCGAAAATGAATGGAAAAATTTCAATCGTGGTAACTATTTTTTCACTCTAGTATAATTATACTTTAATTTTGTTCAATTGGATAACTACATTTTTATATGATCTCAATTGGGTAATCACACTTTGATTTAATTTCAATTAAAATAACTTTGTATAATTTCACTCACGATAGTTGATGAAGAGAAACCAATGAATGATAGTTGATGAGACGAGCCGTCAGCGATTAAAGTGAAATGGGTTTATCTTCATAGAAATAAATGACAGATATCAATTATTGACAACTATGTCATCAATTTCTAATCAATGTAAGCAAAATTGAAGTAGATTAAACTATATGTACTGCAAATTTTACAAAATGGTTGATTACATGACCAAGTGGCCGACAGCCGCTCAATCAACCATTTTGTACACTATGTAGTACTTATAACATGACCCAATTGAAATTTATTGTAAGGAGAATGAAAATACCCATAAATGATTTGTTAATGTACTTTTCCTGATTCAATACTTTTTCCATATTAAGCCCTCGTTTAGTGCACATTATTTTCAAAAGAATGCATTTTTTTGGTTGATGTGATGGAAAATATGTGGTTGAAAAAGAAGGAAAAGTTATTGATGGGATGGAAAATATTATTTTATTGAAAAATGTGTAATTGAAAATGAGTAGAAGAACGAGAATGAAAAAATAAATGTGGCCCAAACAGGAGCTAAGGGTGTGTTTAAGCCACATTATTTTTGCATAATATGAAATTTCAGTGAAAATAGTGATTCTCTTTTTATTTTTTTTAATATGAATGCCGTTTTATTAATCATCCAAACATATATAATGGATAAAACATTATTATAGGAACAAATAATTTGGACCATATGCATTCTCTTAGAAGTTAGAATTAAGCCATTTGTACTTGTATAAAATAATCACCGGGTCCCCCCATTGTGAGAGGGAAGCGTGGGCCCGAATAACCCAAATGGTAACCCAACAAGTACATGTAGCAAAACTGTAGAAGTTAATCTGAATTATGGTAGAAGGACAAGCAAATGAATACAAATGATTGTCAAATTTACTTATTTCTTGTTTCTTGACCATTCGATGACTAATTATTAGCAGTTTTCCTTAATGTATTCATCAATATAGACCATAGAATTATTAAGGGATCAAGACACAAAGCAAAGTCTTCCTAAGTCATTGATCTTGTCGAGTTAATTTCCAAATAAATAAATAAATAATTGTGAATCATAATTGGGGACACATAATAGATCGGTTCTCAGATGGTTCTTGAGTTTTGAAGTGGAACTATGAGTAGTCGACTGAGGAATCAAATTTGTCATTTTTATAAGTGTTTACTTTTTATTATTTTATTTTTTTTACAACTTATTCATCTTTACCCAATGCCCGATCCAACAAGTAGTAAATTTGCAAAACCAAAGTATTAATATTGAATGCTATTTGGTGGCATTTTTGCCTTGAATTAAGAAAACATTGAAATATATATCTAGTGAAATATTTTATTTATTTTTTGTAGATATTTGGAAGCTAATTTGTACTATTAGTTCACGATTTACGTTTTTTTTTTATTTTAAATGTTATGGGTAGAAGTTCGGTTTCGATTTTAGTAATTACGTAGATTTGAATAGTTTCAATTACGAAACGCGCGAATTTTAGTAGGTGATTCAAGTATTGAAATACTTTGATCAACCCACCCCGAAGTCCAAACCTACCAATAAGTAGTAGTGGATTTACTCCATAGTTTTTTTCATTGGATTTAGTAGAGAGAAATAAGACAAATTTATTTATTTCTCTTGAATATTCACATTTATTTAGACCTAGAGATTAAATTCTTAATTTTAATTTAATTCAAAATTAATAATTAATATTAACTGTATATTTTATGGAATCCACAACTCTATAACCACACATTTCATTAATTTTTATTAAAATTTATTAAAAAAAATTATTTTAATCACCACCAAACAGGAGCTTAAAATCAAATATAATTATAGAGGAAATGTGCATTGTTATGAAACGTGCGTCTATTAACTTTGTCACGAAAAATATTTTCATCTATCATCTCACATCTCTCATTTACGTTCCATGCAATATAAAGAAATTGACTGCCTTTTTCAATTCATGCATGTGATATTACTTCAATACCCCTACATAAAAAACCCCACACCCACCCTACATCATAGTACAAAGGGCAAAGGCAGACAATTATTGTGACTCTTATGGGATTGTGTGTACTTTATAACATTCAAATTTTTGGTTAAAATTCGCTAAAATTCAATCCCAAAGAGGGGCTTTTCTTTTACTTTAGTATTTTTAATTTTTAATTACTTTTTTTCTAAAAAAATAAATAAGTAAATGGGACAAGAAGACAAAAGATATGATACTTTAGTGACTATGCTAGAATTACATAATTTCCTACATAATGATTTACATAATGGATAAATATCACTAACATTTTGATCGATTGAAATAGTAAGCTTATTTGGAAAGTCAGTCAATCACTCCCCCTAACGGTGCAAAGGAAGTACATACAAATTAATAAAATCATAATTATGTATTGGTTTATTCAGGTAAATCGATCTAAAACAAATGTGCTACACATACAGAAACAAACTCACCAGAAATACAACAGAACACTTACACAAGGGTGGGGCTCGCACATTTTTTTTTCTTTTTAAATACACGGTGGGACCCACTGTTTATCTCATTTCCGAAGAAATTCTGGTGATTTTTTCTGTACAAATGACTAAAGTCTAAAACCTACTACCATTTACTAACTAGTGCGGTCTATAATTTATTTATTTATTTATTTTTTTCTCAAGTTCTGCTCAAATATTATAATTCTATAATAAAAAAATGGGTTAATTTCACAAATGGTCACTAAACTTACATAAAAATTAAAAAAGGTCACTAAAGTTTAAAACTTATAGAAACGATCACTGAAGTCTCATGCGCTTCCACAAACGGTCACTGAAATTCTAATTTGTTTTACAAACGGTCACTGAATGGCCGTTATGATTTTAATTCAAACTTAAAGGATCAAAACACGTGAATATAGAAACTTGACCACATTAAGTGCAAACTTCTTTTAAAGAAGAATACACTATATATTTTATGTGAAATAAAATAAATAAAAGTGCATTAAAAGTTAGAAAATCCCCTGCCTTCTTTCACTTTAATTGTCTAGAAATTATTTTGCAGGAAATTGTTAATTAAGTGTGTTTGATTGATATAATTTTTCACCCGAAAAGTTTTAAAATTTTGTGTTCGTTTGACTTTATTTTACATGAAAATTATCCATTAAAGTGATAATTTTTTTCACAATTGGTTATAAAATTTATTTCCATTGCCAAAAAGTTTTTTTTTTCATAAAAGTTTAGTGTTCGTTTGACTTTGTTTTACATGGAAATTATCCCATTAAAACGAAAATATTTTCACAATTGGTTATGAAATTTGTTTCCATTGCAATAAAAAAAAAAAAAAGTCAATTGGAAAATCAATTCCACAATTTTCCCTAAAAAAAGGGAAATCAGGCGCGTGAAACAAGGACCAAGAAAATAAATTCACATCAACTTTTGGCTTATCAAACATGACATTAGGTGGGAATTGAAAAAGAAATTCTTACTTCCATGGAATTTAATGCCCATAAAACAGGGCCTAAATCAAATTAGACAACCCACAAGTTTTTTTTTTTGTTTTTTGATATGAGACAACCCACAAGTTAAAATAACAAATTTGTGTGATAAACAGGGGCGAGCTCAGACTTATTATTATTATTATTGTTATTATTGTTATGTCAAAAATTTAAAATGCAACTTTTTCAAAAAAAAAAA
>CAIGRO010105681.1:0-11847 GCA_903798355.1 Fraxinus baroniana | reverse complement strand
CAAACTGGTTTAAACGGTTTGGTTTAAAAATTTGTCAAAAATCGGTAAAATCGAACCGATTACACCCCTATCAGAAAACCCAATTTTTTAGTCATTATACCCGTTGTAAATTATTTTCGATTTTGCCCCCATTTGTAAACTATTCCACCTAACACCTTGGAGGGCAATATTAGAAAATCAAATAAGAAAAGTCAATTATAGCAACTTTTTTGGGAACATTGTAGAATAAATTGCCTTGTTAAGTACGTGGGTCCCACCACTGTGAAATTGTGATAGGAAAGAAATTGGACTGTCACTGTAGGAGAAATAGAATTTGGACGAAAAAAGGACGTTTCAAACAGGGTCGTTTTAACTCATTAGCAAAACAAAAGTAAAAGAGAGTTGGTGTTGCTACACTTGGCCCGAGCCACATTATTTTTTCATTCTCATTCTTCTACTCATTTTTAATCATACATTCTTCAATAAAATAATATTTTCCATCACATCAATAATTTTTCCTTCTTTTTCAACCATATATTCCCCATCACATCCCTTAAAAAAAATACATTTTCTCATTTTAAGGTGCACCAAACAGGCTTACAATAAAAACACACAGAAAGCTTACACACACACGTGGGGTGGATCCCTTTTTTGGGGGACAATATTTAATTCATATGAGATCCATCCCATGTAAGTGTCTGTAAACATCTGTAAAAAAATCTTTCTGTACGTGTATCATTTTTCAAAGTAAAAGCTCTGTTAACAAATTTAATTTTTTGCGCAATACATGAGTTGTATAGACAAGGTATGAATTCATCATGATAACGTCGACCAAATCAAAAGGAACCTGGGAGATTCATTATATTGTTGAGGAGATCAAAGTCGTTAGTGGCCATGTGGGTACCCAAATATTTTCCAAAGGTAATAAAGTATTTGTTCAGAGTAAACAACAAATGCTTACATAATATCTTACGTAATGTTACACGACACTTTATCATTTGTCAGTTTAAAATGAAGTCAACTTTTTCATCCAATTTTTTTCATCTTCCCTATTTCGGTCACATATTTTTGCTGTATTTTTGTACAAATAGTCGAAGAATCCAAACTCCCATTCAAATTTAGGTGGAGACCTAAAAATTATGCACATAGCTGACACGTCACTAGACAGTTATCGTTCATTGTATAATTACTACAAGGAAAAAAATTCTATATATTAATTATTATGTTAGCCGACGAATTTGAGTCGCTAGTATTTAATTATTAAAATTGTTTGCAAAATTTGCATTAGTAAAATCGGATTAGTTAGTTTCATTATTTGTTATCAGGTTAAAACATTAGCAAATCAGTGGAATATTTATGTACATTTTTCTAAAAAAAAAATGATATATATATAAATAAATAAACACTTAACAAGGAGATCAGGAAGCCTACTTCAATATTTTTCCAAGTAAACAGATCTTTAATTTTTACACATGATATATCAATCTATGTAGACTAACGTTAACTAGAAAAATATTTGATATGTCATACCCTGTAACGAATTTTAATGTATTATAATGTCCAATACAACATATTTTTTGAATTAAAAATTAACTTTAACCCGTCTTCTAATAACTATATTCGACCGAGCTCGAGTTGCCATATTAAACTTATTTTCTAATAATCATGCTACATGTATAATCTAATTTGATGATATTGGTTGACAACTTACACTTGGTAACATCACATTCATTTATTTCAAAAATTAGTTTTTAAATTAATGACTCAGATTTTGACAACACCAACATTGTTAACTATTATTTTCAAGTATGATTGTACAAATAGTAGAATTTATTTTCTGATGAACTTGCCAACTCAACCAAAAATACAAAGATAAATTAAAAAATAAAAAATAAAAAAAATCCAATGGAACACTATTTTGGTAGGTGAAATAGTGCAGTCCCTCTTTCTAGTGTGGCTTCCACTATCTTCAAAAAGATGAATAAAACCCCATTATAAAGTGTACTCAGATAGTGCAAAACAATCAAAAAGGCAATGCAAGAAATGGAAACAAATTCCAAAGCCATTTTTCTCTTTCAAATCCTTATCTTCTCATACTTTATCAGCATTAATATTATTGCTGTAAGAGGCCTTGATGATATTGCAAAATTCTCTCCATGCAATGGTTCAATAGCAGATTGTGACGAAGAAGTGGAGATTTTAATGGAGTCTGAGATAAGTAGAAGAATTCTTGAAAATAAGAAATACATCTCACCTGGGGCTTTGAAAAGAGATCAGCCAGTATGCAATGGTGGTGCCAGGGGCAAGCCGTACACGGGCGGTGGCGGTTGTGTTCCTGCCCCATCGAACGCCCCCCACAGAGGTTGCGAGGAATATTATCGCTGTCGGAATGATGCATAATATATGCGAATTCGGTGAAACTATTTGATAGCAGTTCATTGAAATCTAGGGTAAATGGGCTTGGAATTAACTTATGTCACACGTGACACAACACATATATATGTATACATGTATTTACGTATTTGTATACACGAATATGTTTATATATTTTTATCATATAAGTTAAGAATTGAGACAATTGTTATGAATATTAAAAACGATATATTGACTTATATAAAAATAAAAAATCACAAAATCAAAAGATTTACGTGAAAACCTAAAATGATAAAAACCACAGACAAAGATAAAGAATTTACTACATCAAAAATAAAAAATTACAATATATTATGTTGGATCTCACAAAATTTTCTTATGATCTCTCTATCTGCGAGTTTTTTGAGTGAATTGCTCAAACAGTCATTGAACTTTACGTCATGCTTCTAAGAGGTCACTGAACTTTCAAAATCACTCAAATCATCACTGAACTTTGCAAAATGTTTCTACAAGGTTATTGAACTTTAAAAATCATCTCATTCATCACTGAATTTTGTAAAAGGTTTTCCAAGGGTCGCTAATTTAGTGATCTCCTAGGAAACTTTTTGAGAAATTTAGTGATCCTGTAGAAACCTTTTGTAAAGTTTAGTAATGAATTTGGTGATTTTTAAAGTTTACTGACTTCGTGAAAATCTTTTGTAAAGTTCAGTGATCACTTGAGTGATTTTTAAAGTTCGGTGACCCTTTGGAAGCATGGATTAAAGTTTAGTGCCTATTTGAAAAATTCAATCCGAGTTTCTCTCTTTTAATTTGAATACATCAAATATGTATAATACACCACATATACTTTAACATACTAGAAAAATTAATACAATGAATAGTTTAATATAAGGTAAAGTTCTAATACAATGGGTAAAATGAATATCGTAGTATTCGAGTTGTAATAGGAGTCTCAAAACTAGCCAAATCGCAAAACCTTGAAAATTCGGATAAAGCTGTCGCTCAAGTGGCACCTCGTGGCTAAAGAGCAATGTCATTGTCGCTCGAGCAGTTGGATCGTGCCTAGCAAGCAACTGGTCTTGTTATGAGCACTCGAGCACCGATGAGTAGCTAGCGAGGGGTTTTGCAACAACTTCTTCACCCTAATCCATCTTTGGTCTTCTTTAACTCTTAGTAATCTTTTACTTCTTCACGACTTCTCCAAAACAAACAAACAACCAACCAACTCCAAATATTCCTAAAAAACATAACGCTGGATATAACTTCATTATCCTAGTAACTGGGCATAATAATATACTCGATACAAATCTGTCTTGGTGGGATGAATTTATTTATTTTTATAACTTTTATGTATTTAATTTAGCTTTTGATTGTCTTCCATTAAATCAATTTTTTTTTCAAATTTATTTTCAACCACATATTCACACAGTAAAATATTTTATACATAATCCAAAATTTTTCCTACTTTTTAATTACATAATCACTATTTAAAAACTCATTTTCCAAAAAAAAAAAAAAATACCTTTTTTGATGAACGTCAAATGGGGGGGCTTGGCGACGATGTTCAAACTTCAAATAATGCTCTTTTAGCATTAGTGGTATTTATATATGTGGCATTGGATCATTGATTTATTCGTGATAGGTGATCGTCAAGTCTATAAGACATGGTAGTAGGGTCATTGTCATATTATTCAATGCATTTTCATGAGTTTACCATAAATTAAAGGAGTCCAATGCTTCTTATCTATGTTTGGATGATATCGATATCAAATTTTGAAAATCTTGAAAATGGAATTTTGAATTAAAAAATATTGTCCAATTTCATAATGTCGCAGGGCATGCAGTTATATCCTTGTGCCATGCAATTGTCTCACTTGAAGAATATTTTCTTGCTCCATCATAATTCAAGGGCAAACATAGTTAATGATGTATGAGATTTATTTAACTATGAATCCAATTAATTCTAAATTGAGGTGTTAAAAATGTAATTTTAAAATAAATAAATTTGTCTTATTTTACAATTTGAAACTTTTAAAAAATATTCATGATTCAGCTTTATTGATAAAAAAAAAATAATAAAAAATAAAACCCTTGATGATAAAAAAAAAATAAAAAAATCAAAAGCATTTAGTAAAGATTTTAAAATAAATAAATTCATATTCATTCATAATTTAATAGTTTTTTTAAAAGAGTTAACTTGTAGTGATCGTAAATTTTACTAATCCCGATTAAATGAGAATGGACTGTTCTGATTTTGACGTAACAAGATGACACCGCAATCTTAACAAAGTCGATAAAAGTATACTTATCAAAAAAACATTGTTCTTAGCTTACAAGTTCTAAGACTTTCGTCGTCTAGATTGCAGTCTCCTTCGTGCTCCGTTTATTATTTGGACTTAATTGTTTGTTTTTGGTGAACGTTGGAATATTATTCTCGAGTACCTTTCGAGAATAGATAGAAAATGGGATATACGAGAGATATAAAATGCGTTACAAACGTGTATGACTATCATATTTTGTTAGCCAAAAATACAGCAATTAAGAAAATAAAGAAAGAAGATGATGAATAAAATTCGGCAAAGGCTTGACCACGAGAAATATACCGTTATTCTCAAACGATATTTGCCTCATCTACAATGCTTTTAATAATTTAATTGACAAATAGTTTGTAGATTTAAACAATCCTTTAATGAAGATCACCAAAAGTAGAGCGAAACTTCAAAACGAACAAGTGAAAAAGAGGAATTTCATTATGTAAAGGGATAAAAATTTCTTTGAAAAGTTGAATGAATAATACAATAATTTTTTTATATTTTTTTTGAAATGAGAACAAGAAGTATTTATAGATTTCAATCACCCCATACGAAGTGATTCCAATCACAAAGTAAGAGGTGCAATGTTTCATCAATAAACCACCAGAAAAATCGAAAAAATCTAGCATGCGGTCATATTTTTACAACTATGCGACCGCATAGTCATAGCCTAAACGACTTGTTATTTTCCTTGCATAATTATAGCATTTGCTGCCTAAAGTATTTCGGTAAATTGCCGTGTGACCGCAAGCCTAAATGGCTTGTGTGGTGGCATAGACCATTTTAGGGCACGTTTTTCTTTCTTTTCTTAATTCAACCTTCATCTTATTTGATTTTGAACAACAAATTTACAATAATCCCCCACTTGTTTAAAATCAATATTAATCACATAATCAGTTATCGACACTCATACACAATATTAGATATCTCTCGATTTGAATCTAACCATAGTGTAAATCTCTTTATGTATTATTGAAATTTCAGGTAGTTAGAACGCTTTGAACCAATTATTCCTTGAGATAATACCGATAAAATCACACATACAAGTGTTATATTTTTCGCAACTTCCTCTAACTCGCTTAGTGCTAATATCACCTTGCACTTATCCTTTTTCTTTGAACTTTTAAAGAGAGATAACTTCAACTCTCTAATGAAGCGACACCACCTCGAATTTCACATAGGTGAAGTTCTTCCAATATATTTGTTACTTTTAGAGATATTTGTACCATGTACTGAACTTCATTAAGAGTTTTAATTATAAATCATTCCTCCAACAGTAACAACCAACACTATTTACCAAAGATAGTGTTAATAAATTTAATAGTGTTGAAATTTATCCACTTATCGAATGACTTATTATTACCCCATTGAACCTAAATATACTTGCTTAGTATATTTTTGGTAGGGTTACTATCATTGGTAGATTTAATTAAGGAGTTTCAGTTCCACCCTAGTTGATGTCAATCTGTAACTCTCCCGTGACACATTTAGTAAACTGATCATCTAAGTTCTCACTAGACTTAACATGTGTAAGGAAAATTATTTCTTGCTTTATTAATTTCCTTACATACTTGTGTCTTAAACTTATGTGTTTAGACTTTTCATTATATACTTCGTTATATACTTGACCAAGAGTAGCTTGACTATTATACAAGACATATATTGAAGAAATATCCTTTATACCTAAAGGTATTTCATGTAATGAGTAATGCTAGTTTATTTCTTAGAATTCCAAGAAACGCACCTCTTCCAAAAGTATTTATCCAACCTGAAGTGGACTTATTTTCTCTTGCACTCGATATCCAACTAGCGTCAGTATATCCTTCCAAGATTTTAGGGAACTTTGTATATTTTAGTTCAAGGTTTTTAGTTTTCTTTAAGTAACCAAGAACCCTACCGATGGCCATCCAATGTGTCAAAGTAATCTATTCATTCCTTTTGATGGTACCCCTTACCTACTAATCTAGCTTTGTAGGTATTAAGAGTTTCATCGGAATTGTATTTCTTTCTAAACACCCATTGGAAACCAATGGCTTTAGAACATTTTGGTAAATCAACTATTTCCCAAGTGATATTTGAAATAATAAAATCCATTTCATTATTTATCACATCTTTTCAGAATATACAATATCTAGAGGACATTGTTTCCTTATAGATTTTAGGATTACTTTCCATTTAAAGAACAAAATGAGTAGTTCTTACAACGTCCTTCCTATCACCTTCTACTAAATAGAAAGAAATAAGTTGGGAATCTATTTCATCCGATCATAGACCTTTTTCTTTTCAGGTTATCTTACTTCTTCGAGGTTCATATTCAACATCTCTTGTAGATATATTTTCTTGTGGTTTTCTAGAATTCGGAATATCTTCATTAATTTGAGATTTTTTGTTACTAATACATTT
Organism: Fraxinus baroniana; assembly: GCA_903798355.1. NCBI lineage: Eukaryota > Viridiplantae > Streptophyta > Magnoliopsida > Lamiales > Oleaceae > Fraxinus > Fraxinus baroniana. The sequence goes on along the minus strand of CAIGRO010105681.1, from coordinate 4,780 downwards.
TTGAAAAATTCCACATCCCTTAATTTTATTATGACATCTGACTCAAGGTTTAATAACTTATAGGCTTTGCTATTTAGAGCATATCCAATGAAGGAACATTTCATACCTCTATGACCTAATTTGGTTCTCTTGGGATCCGTTCTTACAATAAGCAAGATACCCCCACACTTTGAAATAATTAATGTTTGGTTTTCTACCTTCTCATATTTTATATGGGGAGATCTTATTCTTTTTTCATAGAAATCCTATTTACTATATGACAAGCATTTAGTAAGGCTTTACCCCATAGATTAAAAGGTAATTCAGAATTCAATAACAAAGCATTTATCATCTGTAAGAATGCCCTGTTCTTTCTTTTTGCTAGATCATTTTGTTCCGGTGTTCGTGGTGCAGAACATTGCTGTATTATTCCATTTTGTTCACAAAACATATTGAATTCTTTAGAAAAAATATTCTCCACATCTATCACTTCTTGAAGTTTTTAGTTTCCTTCCTAACTGTTTTTCAACTTCAATTTTATAGTTTTAAAGGCACTAAAAGACTTCATTTTTATGCTTTAACAAATATAAATTAGTATACCTAGAGCAATCATCAATGAAAGTAATAAAATATTTATTACCGCATCTTGTTAGCATGTCATGCCATTTACAAATATCACAATGAATAAGTTCAAGTACATTTGTTGATCTTACTACACTATGAAATGGCTTTTTAATCATCTTTGATTTAACACATGTTTCACATTTTTTTAAATTATCAATTTCACATTGTATTAATTCATATTTAATCATTCTTCATAGTGCTAACTCCTATGTGTGCTAATCAACCATGCCACAAATTAAATAAATTAGTAATATATGCAAATGATTTGTTTTTTTTACTAGAATTATGCTCAAGAGTACAAAGCTTGACCATTCCTTCAGTGGAATAGTCATTTCCAACAAAGTGTCCACTATGGGTTAGTAAGTTTTCCATATTTAAAAATAGATTTAATTCTTGGTTTTCCGAATAGGAATCCACTTGCTAGGTTTCTATTCATTTCTAGTACATAAAGAATATTTTTCAAAGTGAGCTTCTTTCCCGAAGTAAAGATGATTTCCACATTGCCTTTGCCTATTACTTTTGATCTTCCTTCATTTTCCATTTGAATTTCTTGACCATCTTCAATGTCATGATAAGTTTTGAAAAGGGACTTATCATAAAAAACATGGATAGTAGCACAAATATCACACCACCATCTTAGAACTTTGCCTTGGATTGCAATGATTTCGCTCACCGTAATGATAATCTCATCAAAGGAAATTACTTGTACTTATTTCTTCGGTTGTTTCTTATGCCTACAATCTCTTGCGTAATGTCCCGATTTTTCACAAACATAACAAGGTCCCTTAGATTTTTTTTGAACTTCCCTCGATCCTTTTGGGGCCAAGAAGTTTTCCTTTCTTTTTATACTTGTTGGAGTTGTCCACTGCATTGGCTTTCGAAGAGCCATCATAAGAACTTTCAGTCTTATCTCTTACCCTTGAGTCTTCCTCTATGCGAACATGTTTTTGAATATCTTCAAGGGATAAGTCTTCAGAATTGTGAATAATTTTCTTCCTATATCCTTTCCAAGACTTTGGGAGTTTAGCAATGATTGCTCTCACTTGAAAGGTTTCGAGAAATTCGATCTTCACCTCTTTCAATTTGTTGACAATTATTTGCAGCTCATGCACTTAAGGTAACAAGGGAATATTATCCAAAAATTTGAAATCAAATTATTTAGAAATTAAAAACTTCTTCGTACCTTCCTTCTCGGCATTATATTTACTTTCAAGTGCAAACAAGATCTCTTTTGCTGAAGTGGTGTTGGTATGGAGATCATATAATCGATCTAATAGTGCATTTAGAATGTGGTCGCGACATATTAATTCGTCCTCTTCCCATTTCTTTCTTTCTGCATGAACATGTTCGGTGTCTTTGTCTGTTACATTGGGAACTGGCTCCAATTTTGGATCAAGCACGTATAAGATCTTTAACGACCGTAAGGAGGAATTTGAGTTTGTCTTGTCATCTTGTGAAATTGGCACCATCAAATATGTCCAAACACACTAAGTCTTGATTCATCATTTTGATTGTAACGAGTGTATATTCTATCTCCATTGCAGTAGAATGACGAATATCGTTTGAGATTGTTAGCAAAAAATACGGTAATGGAGAAAATAAAGAAATAAGATAATGAATAAAATCCCGCAAAGGCTTGACCACGAAAAATATATAGTTGTCCTTAAACGATATTTGCCCCCTAAAAAATGCTTTTAAGGATTTAATTGGCAAATAGTTTGTAAGATTAAACAAGCCTTTAATGAAGGTCACCAAAAGTAAAGTGAATCTTCAAAATTAACAAGTGAAAAGGAGGAATTTGATTATGTAGATGGACAAAAATTTCTTTGAAAATTTGGATGAATAATACAATAATTGTTTTATATATTTTGGGATGAGCACAATAAGTATTTATAGATTTCAATCATCCCATACGAAGTGGTCCAAATATCAAAGCAAGAGGTACAATGTTTCATCAATAAATCGTCAAAAAATTCGAAAAAACTCAACCAACGGTCAAATTTTTACAACTATGCGATCGTACTATATCATTTGCTGCCCGAAGTATTTTATCATATTGCTATGCGACCGCAAGCTTAAATGGCTTATGCGGTCGCATAGACCATTTTAGGGCACATTTTTCTTTCTTTTCTTAATTCATACTTCATCCAATTATTTGATTTTGACCAACAAATTTACAACAGATTTTAATTTCTAATTTTCAATCAACTATGGGCTCAATTTCAAGTTTTACTTGTTTACTTTATTTTTATTTATTTATTTTTTACTTTTTAATAGTAGTATATTTTCACATATTTTTGTTGGATTACATTTGTGAGTTAAAATAATTATCCGTGTAGTCAAATGCTAATTAGACGACGAAATATTATTTTCCCTCAAAACTTAACTAATTATACTATATTTGTAATATATTATAGTATGGATAAATTTACTGTAAAGTGTATAAATTTATTTTAATGAGTGTTACTTAAACAAATTGATCTAGATGTCAAAAGATTAATGTTTGAAACTATTTTAGTATAAAGTCCATTAATTCAACTTAACTAATTTAGTATGAGTTGGATTATTTAAAAGCTTCTACTGAAAGCCATAGAAAATCCATTGCTCATAAACGTTTAAAATCGATAATTAAACACATAATTGGTACTCCAAAACTTCCAAGCATGCCTCCAGGGACATACTTGGTTGACTAGTTGACCAATTCAAAAGGAACCTTCATATGTTGTTGAGGAGATCAAAGTAGTTAGTACCCAAATATTTTCCAAAGGTACAACAACAAATGCTTACATATACCGTACATAATATTACATGACAGTCTGTAATTTGTCAGTTTAAAATAAAGTCAACTTTTCTATCAAATATTTTTTGTCTTCCTTATTTCGGTCACTTATTTTTGGTTTTTTTTTTGGTACAAATAGTCGAAGAATCCAAACTCCCATTTAAGTTTAGGTGGAGACCTAAAAATTATGCACATAGCTGACACGTCACTAGACAATTATCGTTCATTGTATAATTACTACAAGAAAAAAAATTATATATTAATTATTATGTTGGCCGATGAATTTGAGTTGCAAAAATTGCATTAGTAAAATCGGATTAGTTAGTTTCATTATTTGTTATTAGGTTTTAACGTTAGCAAATCATTGGAATATTTATGTACATTTTTCCAAAAAAAAAAATGATATATAAATAAATAAACACATAACAAGGAGATCAGTCCCAAGTCTTATAACTAAATAAGGGTCAAGAATCCTACTTCAATGTTTTTCCAAGTAAACAAATCTTTAATTTTTATACATGATAAATCAATCTAGGTGGACTAACGTTAAGTAGAAAAATATTTGATATGTCATACCTGTAACGAATTTTAATATATTATAATGTCAATACAACATATTTTTTGAATTAAAAATTAACTTTATCCCGTCTTCTAATAACTATATTCGACCGAGCTCAAGTTTCCCTATTAAACTTATTTTCTAATAATCATGCTACATACATAATTTAATTTGATAATATTGGTTCAGTCCCGCTACACGTACCTGCCCCATTACTTGTTGGGTTACCTGTTGACGTGGCAACCCGGCCCAAAAGCGTGACCCAGCCCAAACTTGAATAATCCCCAAATTCAAACACCATTCTCATTTCACAATTCACTCCCCCAAATCGAATCTCTCGACTGCGAAGGAACCCAACCCACATTGAAGGTGAAATCTCCCAAATCACTCCCCCATAATCACGATAACCGGCGACGGCGACGGAACCCCAACCCCCGTCGTAAGCTCACAAAAATTTGATCTGAGTTCGAAGAAAACTCTGATCTGAATTCGAAGAATTTCAAAAATCCGATCTGAGTTTGAAGAAAACTCGAGAAGGAAGCTCCCAAAACCCTTTTCCGAAAAGCTCCCTTAAACCCTCCCTGAGTGCGAAAAGGAGTGAGAAAGGGATATTGGCTTCACCTCCGAAAAAAGTGGCTGTGGAGGTGAAGAAAACTCGACTCTGAATGCTAGGAAGAGTCAGAGGAAAAATTACACAGATCTTGCAAATATTCTGGGAAATGAAACGGAAGTTATGAATTGGTAGAATATTTCTAGTTCAGTCAATTTTTCCAAGTTCGCAGTTGGCGTGTTTGAAGCCTTCATTTGCTCATTCTGATTTCAAATGTTTAGTTGATTGA
>CAIGRO010105662.1:0-10057 GCA_903798355.1 Fraxinus baroniana | reverse complement strand
AAAAAAACCGGTCAAAAATGACGGCTGCCTATCCATTTGGAGGAAAAAGGGTTGCCCAAGAAAATGTTTTCTTTTCGACCTTTTGCCAATCAAACATGGCTTTTGTTGGAGAATGGAATTCTAATTCCATTTTCCATGGAAAATCATGATTTTCAAACACAACCTAATTGCAATTTTTGAGAGAATTAGTAGTAGTATCATCTTGCATCAGTTTACATAAAAGATGGAGGCATCATATCTATATATTCTAAATGGAGGATGATGTGAAACATAATAAGGGCGTATTCAGTAGAGATTAAAATTGGATTAAAATTGAAAAATTAATCGTTATTGTTGACTTTTATTAGACGAGTGAGATTTAATAACGGTTATATTTTTAATTTTAATTGGATTTTAAGTACGACCAAACACGCCATAAAGCGTAAGAGCAAGCTTATCACGCTATTAATTTTCAAAGTACAACTTAAACGAATAGCATTACGAATGAATTCTCGGACATGGTCTTGGGTAATTAAGAGCTCTGATTGCGCATCTCTCATTTTTAATGAGAAAATTGTTGCCTTGAATTACAAAAATGTAATAAATTCTAGGCAATTCAATTCAATTCCCTTCTTTAATGTTGTCCAGATTATTCCAAACTAAGCATCACTTGAAAATGAGGTGAGCTTATCTCACAAGGTATTCTTACTTTGTTAAACGAATGATGCTTCAAGTGTCGCTCGAGCCTGGCCTTGGATGGTAAAGGACTTGGTTGCACTTCTACTAATTGCAATTTTTGAGAGAATTAGTAGTAGTATCATCTTGCATCAGCTTACATAAAAGTTGGAGGCATCATATCTATATCTTCTAAATGGAGGATGATGTGAAACATAATAAGGGCGTGTTCGGTAGAAATTAAAATCGGATTAAAATTGAAAAATTAATCGTTATTGTTGACTTTTATTAGACGAGTGATATTTAATAACGACTATATTTTTAATTTTAATTGAATTTTAAGTACGACCAAACACGCCATAAAGCGTAAGAGCAAGCTTATCGCGCTATTAATTTTCAAAGTACAACTTAAACGAATTGCATTACGAATGAATTCTCGGACTTGGTCTTGGGTAATTAAGAGCTCTGATTGCGTATCTCTCATTTTTAATGAGAATATTGTTGCCTTGAATTACAAAAATGTCCACGCTATATAATCATTGAAGTTTAATTTCTACGATATAAATGTAAGCGCTGTGGAATATTCTCGTGATAAACGTTTTCGTCAAATATATGAAATGAAAGCAATTGTCCTACCTCCTCAATTATTGCTTTCTTGATTAAATAATATTTAAACACAATAGTTATTGACTCGAGAATTTCTCGAGTCTAACAAACCCTATGTTTGGTTTCATTGTTTTCGAAATGCACTTTTTCATTTTCTATTGTATATTCTTTTATAAAATAATATTACACGTAAATATAATTTTTATTTTTTATTTTTTTAATTATACATTCTCTAAAAAATTACTATTTCAAAATATATTTTCGCTCAAAATCACATTAAAATAAAACTCAAATAGGGGCAAAACTAGAAGTTTCTCTGTAAGTTTAAACACCTAAGAACATCTTTAAACATTAGATACTCTCTATTATAAAGAGTTGATCTCTAAAATTATGTTCCAAGAAAGTTTTTAAATTAACATTTTAATTATAGTTTTAACTCTCCAAATTTGGAGAGCTAATTTCACGCGCTATAATTAAATGTATTAAAAGTATTTCAATTTTCAATTAAGGAAAATAATATATAATAATTTGGAGGAAAGTTAAAGAAAATAAAAGATGGGAGAACAATAAATATTTTTTGGGAATAATGAAATTAAATATTAATTATAGAGAGCATGTTGGAGTACTTAAAAAAGTTTACCCTCTAGATGTTTTCTAAATTGTAGAATATATTTTTTAAAAACATTTTCAAAAGACTTTAAATACAAAATACGCTCAAGTTTAGAGAGTCATTTAATTGTTGACTTTGATTTAAATTAAAATTCAGATTTTAACCCTTATCAAACATGAGCTTAATTTACTCGTAATTTTTGTTAATGTCAATTTTTAGATTGTATATATTCAATCATGTTACATGTACAATGATGATCATTACATTCATCTATTTCAAAAAAATTCAAAAACTATTTTTTAAATCAACTATCCAAATTTTGTCACATCAAACATTGATAATAAACCTTGTCAATCATCATTGTACAAATAGATTAATTCCAAATCATATATAAAACCATCAATAGTTTTTAAGACAGAGAAATTTTGGTTGGCATCGACTAATATTGGACCATGTTACTAACATGGATGTACATTTTTGCTGATATGTTAAATTGATCTCCACCCTCACCGCACTACTAGTCTATTTCCTCTTTGCACGTGGTTATGATGAATTGATATTTTTGGAACTCTGTAAAATAACAGAGACAAAAAGTAGCATATCAGAGAAATGGGGATGGGGCAAACATGTATAGATGCTATTTCATGAGTGGGCAGAGCCGAGCTGGCTAAAATATCGAAGATGAAATAGTAAAAAAAATTCACTTTTAGGCTTAGTTCGATATACAATATTTTTCATGGAAAACGAAAAAATTTTATTTTTCAACTTTTGTAGTGTTTGATAGGCAAATTTTTTTCCACCATTCCTCATTTTTCACTTTGTTGAGGAAAATAAATTCTTGATATTTTGATTGGAAAAAAATTTCCCAATTTTTTTTTCAATTGAAAAAAATTCTAGATATAATGGAAAAAATTTTATCATTTTTATTGACAATTTTTATGTAAAAAATAGTCAAACGAATGATATTTGATATGATATTTTTTTTTTGGGCAATTGGAACAAATTCTAGACCCAATGGTAGAAAAAATTATCGTTTTAATTGACAATTTTCATAAAAAACGAAGTCAAATGAACACCAAATTTTCAACATTTTTCATGAAAAATTAAACCAATCAAACACAATTAATTACAATTCCCAGTAAAATAATTTCTAGGCAAATCGATTTACTGTAAAACATTTTCTTTCCACCCATTTTTCATATTTGCAATCAAATAGACCCTTACAATCATTTGCAAAAATGTTGAGAATGTCATGAAACGTTAAGAATAATAACTTTTAAACACAAATTATCAAGAAAAACAAGATTTCAAAGAAAAACTACATTCTACCGAGAATTAAGGCATCAACTGCAAATTTGGATGAGATTAAATTTTTCAAAATGAAATTATATGATTTTTTTATAATTCTTTTTTAGTGTTAATGATTTTTTTACTTCATCTTCTTCATTTTTTTTTCCAAAATTCTTCATTAATACCTAATAAATAATAAAAGCAAATGAATCCATTAGGTATTGTCAACTAGGATTAATATAGCTTCTCCTGGAAGCTATTTGTTTTTCTCGAAATTCGTGACAAATTGGGAGGAAAAAAAGAATGCTTCATTTTTCATTGAGAGTATAATAGACAATTTGGTATCAAATTTGACCATTTTTTTTTGCAAGAGTTATCAAAATTAGATACTTTTCAATTGACAAACATGAAATTTGCCATTTTTTTTTCGTAAATTCCCTAATATCAAATTGCGGTGGGGTGAAATTTTCTTTGACCATGCTTAATTTAGCTAGATAAGAGAAAATTGGTACTTAAAAGCTCATTTATGTATTATTTTAACACTTGCTAATGTACATCGTATGAACCATAAAATTCAACGATAAATAGATTAATTTTATGTCGATGCAACTTGCATAATAGACAAAATAAATCAATTAATAGATTCAAAATGACTATGATTCATGTTGGCTTATTATCCGATTCATGATGTTCTTATCACATTTTGATACAATTTGACGTCCGACCAGAGTTGTGTTAGGCAGGGTAACTATAAATTGGACTGGAAGGTGAGGTCATCATCGTGAATTTAAAAGATAAAGAGTTCGATTTTCCTCTTCGTAGACATCAATAATGAGAGAGGGAAAGTGACAGGTGTTAATTCACTTATTTAACGTGCGCTGAGGGCTAGCTTATCTCATCACCACAGACTGGAAAGATGCACGATGATAACACTGCACTTGAAAATTCTATAGAAAAAACAATTCCCAACGGTCCAAAGAACACTCTGGAAACATCTCGCCAGTTTGCCACGTGTCGAATCTATTAAGGAAAATTCAAAAAGCAGGCTACTTTTGTTTTATACTACTACCCAGACCCAGCAAACTGTAAAGTGTGGAAGTGGCCAAGAATCCAACACAGTTTCTTACTTTTCTAACCACTTATTATTTAAAAAATTACAATTCTAAAATCCTATTTACCCAAAAATTGAATCTCAAACTAACACTCGATTCAAATAATCAGCCAGTTATTATTAATTGGGTTTATTACTAATGATTTCTAGAGCAAAAAGGATAAGAGTGAAAAAAACAGAGAATTGAAAGCCAATTTGTATACTCGCACACTTTAAGGAGGAATTTATTTTGGGATGATATAACTCGAATTGAATAGGATTTTATTTGAAGTTATATATTAAAATTGGATTAAAATTAAAAAATTAATCGTTATTGTTGACTTTTATTAGATGAGTGAGATCTCATAACAGTTATATTTTCAATTTTAATTGAATTTTGAACTATACTGAACACGCCCTAAGGTAGAAGCGACGTTAAATTTCAATTCTAAGTCATTGTTTGAGCCAAATTAAAATTTTCATTCTCGTTCTTCTACTCATTTTCAATCACATATTATTCAATAAAATAATATTTTTCATCACATCAATAATTTTTCTTTCTTTTTCAATCATACATTCTACATCAATCCATTATTTTAAAATATATTTTTTTTCGAAATAATACGACTCAAACACACTCTAAACTTGAAAGTACTCCTTGGTTGGCTTTATTGTATTGAAGAGGGAAAGGATAATTATGAATATTTGTATTCTTACTGAAGGTAAAAATTGACAGGTTAGGTGGACCCGTCCCTTTCCCAAGGGTTACGATGCCAGCTATTTGCCACATGACAGCTGATTAGTCCATTTGATGATGGCCTTCAACTGGCCAGCCCAGCCATGATTAAAAGCTCTGTGTATTTATTTCTTTTTTTAGACGTGCATTTACAAATAATACAAATAGCATCCTATGATGCAGTCTTCCGGTATTATATAAAATATATATTGGACCACACCAATTGATAAAAGACGGAATTATAAAAAAAAATTCTAAACAGATAAGCTTAGACATTAATTATAAATTAAATACTAAGGATGTTGGTCCAATTCCATGTACCCTACCTGTCTCTACTTTTTCTCATATATTTTCCATGAAAAAATCTATTTGTACATAATTATTTACCTATTGGGTTACATAATCCAGGCGCCCTCCCAATAGGGAAATACCACTTGTCAATTATGTAATCTCTTAGATAAATAATTAGGTAAGCGTGACATAATAGATTTTCACTTAATGTACATAAAATTCTACATAAAGCTTTACACCATTGACAAGTGTCCCTTTTATAACAGAGAGTGAGTTTTGACTTTATAAAATGCACTCTCTATAATTAGAAGCATTCAAAATAATAAATATTCTAATTTTCAATGCTCCATATATTATTTAAATTAAATAGTATATAAAAAGAAAATGGAAGGAAATAATATAATAAATTGGAGGAAATTTGGTGAAAATAAAAGATAGAAAAAAATAATAAATATATATTGGGAGTAGTAAAATTAAGTTTTAAAGATAAAGCCTGTTGAAATATTTAAAAAAAATTATTCTATATGATCTTTAAGTAATAAAATATGCTTTTTAAAAATAAAGTCTCTTAAAATTACTCTAAATTTAGTCTGTTTGATGGTCATTATTTGTGAAAAATAATATTTTGAATAGTAATTATAGGAGAACGTGCAGTTAAAAAGTGATCAAAATTTTAGATTTATGTACATAATATTTCATGTGTGAATAAAAATGAGTATGTAAAAAAAATAAAATTCAAATAATAGTTATGAAACAGGCTTACCATCCTTGCTTGACTCGTGTTAAAGGGAAGCAAATACATCTTTATATTGCGAACAGAGTGATTCAACCACTTCACATAAATGATATCTTGTACCAACCAAAATATGATAAAAGAGAGATGTCTGAGACATTCATCATTATTTTCTCCAACTATGAGCCAAGCATGCTTCCTTCTAAAAACTAATGTCATCTTCCTTTTTATTTTTATTTTTTTCTCAACTATAGTTTGATCTTTCATACTGCAAAAATTCACCAACTTCCTCAAACACGAATCTAAAATTCGAAAGCATCTAATGAGTGAAAAGGAGTACCTAGTGAATCCAATGTAAAGAAAACATAAGAAGAGACACGGAATTTTTCCCTACACAAATGTTCGGCAAAGGAAAACGACATGTAACCGTTGGAGGAAAAAGGTGAATGGATTTGAGTTGGGTTGCCTGGCCAGGCTGGGCCTACAGCAGTTACGCCCACAGCCACAGCGCAGCAGCAAATAACCTCGCATGCTCACCCGGTCCCACTGTCCACTTTCTATCTCTAAAACCATTTTTATAAGAGATTGTGTTCCCGTTTGAAGCATTTAACTTTTTTTTTTAAAAAAATTAATTAAAATTTACATTTAAAATATTTTATTTTCAAAATATATTTTTCTCTTTTTTCTTTTTAATCACCAATTTTTTAATAAAATAATATTATACACAAACTCAAAACTTTATTTTATTTTTTAATTACACGTTCTTCATCAATTTAATATTCTAAAATGCATTCTTAGTCAAAAATGAGTTTGGCACTAGGATTATTCTTCTACAATTGTCATGAATTTTGGGAAGGCTTTTGAAAATTGCTCCTTTCCTAAATATAATTTTATTCCCAAAATACCCTTTGTCTCATCCATAAATCCTCTATTCCCTCACCCCTCTATCCCAACTCTTAAATGCGACTTTCTCCTAGCTCCCATATAAGAGAGAGAGCTGCAGCAACTAAAAGTGAGAAAATCAAGAAGGAAAAAAAAAATCTGGTTTTAGAGAGAGAAAGCAAGAGCGAAGATGACAAAGGAAGTTATCGAAGAAGGACAAGTACACCATCGCAAGGACTACGTGGACCCACCACCAGCTCCACTGCTGGACATAGGTGAGCTCAAGCTCTGGTCTTTCTATAGGGCCCTCATCGCTGAGTTCATCGCCACACTTCTCTTCCTCTACGTCACCGTCGCCACCGTCATCGGCCACAAGAAGCTCAACAACGCCGACCAGTGCGACGGAGTTGGTCTCCTCGGTATTGCCTGGGCCTTCGGTGGCATGATCTTCATTCTTGTCTACTGCACCGCTGGAATCTCAGGTCCCACCACCGTTTTCAACACCTTGATACAAACTCTTACGAAAATTTTGCGCTTCCTTGTCTGAAATATTGACTTTTTGTTATATTTGTGGTGTAGGTGGTCACATAAACCCGGCCGTGACTTTCGGGTTGTTCTTGGCGAGGAAGGTTTCTCTGTTTAGGGCACTTGGGTACATGGTGGCGCAGTGTTTGGGTGCTATTTGCGGCGTTGGGTTGGTAAAGGCCTTCATGAAGAGTTTCTACAACAAGTTGGGTGGTGGGGCTAACTCTGTGGCTTCTGGGTACAACAAGGGCACTGCCCTCGGTGCTGAGATTATCGGCACTTTTGTGCTTGTTTACACAGTCTTCTCAGCCACTGACCCCAAGAGGAGCGCACGTGATTCTCACGTCCCGGTACGTATACACACAACTCATCTATTCAAGCTATATTTAGTGATTCTTGATAATTAACTTAAAGTTTTGGCTCGTGTAGGTTTTGGCTCCGCTTCCAATTGGATTTGCAGTATTCATGGTTCATTTGGCCACCATCCCTATTACTGGAACTGGTATAAATCCTGCCAGGAGCTTTGGAGCTGCTGTTATCTTCAACGACGACAAAGTCTGGGATGATCACGTAAGTTTCAATCCATTACCCATTTACATGCAGGCATGCATAGAGACTTGTTCTGGTTTCTTTAATTATATATAAACATGAACTTAATTTAATTGTACAGTGGATTTTCTGGGTTGGACCATTTGTGGGAGCATTGGCAGCAGCAATATACCACCAGTACATCCTTAGAGCTGCAGCCCTTAAGGCTTTGGGATCCTTCAGAAGTAACCCCACCAACTAAGCAACTCTGTGGAAATTGATTCATCTGTCCTATTTTCTGTTTAATGTTATTTGTTGGATTATGTGTGTAACGAAAGAGATTGCTGGTTATGAATTATGAGACCCTTGTTTATTTTTCAGATAGTTTTTTCTTTGGCTGTGTAACTATTTTTACTTGGAAACTTTGGCATGAGATAAGTAGTGCTGTGTTTTTTGGTGCTTTTCCTTTCAATCAATCAACTGAGCTACCGGGTATTGTTCTGTGGGTCCCATTCACAGATTTAGATAATATCTCAACGGTCAGGAATCAATATTGACGAGGGACGGGGCCTTCAAAAACTTTACTATTGAGCCGTTTCCACTAGGAGATAGACAGCTGTCAATTAAAAAAACTCCATAGAGGAGTATGGTGGTCCAGCTTCTTTACCTGTCTGTGAAAGTCTCAGAAAATTTTGCTGTGCTTGGTCCAGTTGGGGCTTAAAGACAAGACGGGAATTTTGATGCCACTCTGGAATTTGCATATTTTTCAAGAACAGAACGAGCCTATGTTACTTTTTAGTTTTTACAGAGTGGTTCTTAAGCCCCCACAAGAGACAGTGTTTAAGCAAAACTAACTCTAGAAGATGCCAACAATACAAAATAATAAGAAAATGATGACTCGAATCTAGGAATTCGAATTGGATTAATTTAAAACGAGCTCTCATTGACTTAAACAGGTTAAAAATATTGTTGTCGAGCATGCTTGATTGATATCCGACAGATTCTTCATTATCTCAAAGTACGATAAAAAGCAACATAACTTGTGCATTGGAAACCAACTACTAACCTGTCTCATTTTTATTGATTTTATCTGGGCAAGTGTCGATGCATTTTTGGAATCTAAGAGGACTTGTCACCTATATTTTATCTCTTGTATAACTAACATAGTTCCTGCATCGAGAAGAACAGAAGCACCACAGATGAGTTAATAATTCACAATAGATGTTGAGAGAATCACATGGTGGGTTAGATAGTAAGAAAAATGACATATAATTGGATAAATATTTAAGCGTAATTATTTTGTTTATTGATGAAGTTCATGGATTCATATAAAATACTAAACCCTTTGAATCCTGGAAACAAATTTCAAGTTCCAAATTCAACAATGAGAAATACAGCGAGTACAAGTCTCACAAACGAGTTCCAATTCACATTTGTGTTGAGAGAGAGTAAGAAAAAGGCCATTTCATTTAACTAATTCATGCGAAAATAGTTTGTTCACTGAAATGCTAATATAATAAAATTAATTCCTCTTTGTACAATAATAAAGCCTTGAATCGTATTCCCAAATTCATCAACGAGAAATATCACGAGTGTATAATCATAGGATTTGCCATGTTCTGTTGAATTTGAACATAGTAATGAGCACTAGTACGATTACGCAATTAAAATCAACTGAAACCAATTTCCACATCTTAAGAAGAGTGATGAAAACCAGAAATTCAAATCTAAACAGTAAGGATCGTTAGCAGAAATTAAAAATCTAGACAGGAACAAAATATTACCTGAGAATTGGGCTCGCAAACTTGAAAGAAACGGTCTACGGGTAGAGATTGGAAATATGATAAATAAATAAAAAATTTGGGAACTTCCGTGGCGTGAGCGCGAAGTCATGTTTTTTTTTTTTTTTTTTCCCCTACGATTGGAATTAGGATTTAGAATAAATTACAAACGGGGTTTGGGTCAGCAAATAGTGATCTGGACAAAAGCCCAAATTATCTGTATATATGGGTCTTTAATCTTGATCAACTAATCCATTTATATGGACCATCTCAGATCAATATTAGTGCTCATTCAGTTTCATTTAATAAAGGGAAAAATTCACTTCCCAGA
>CAIGRO010105654.1:0-16986 GCA_903798355.1 Fraxinus baroniana | reverse complement strand
TCTCAACAAATAAAATTTTGTTCTTGTTATTTTAAAAATTAAAATTGTTTTTAAAAATGTATATTTAAAAAAAAAATTAGATAATTTTTGTGTATATTTATTTTTAAGTTTAGTAACTTAGTAGTTTATAAATTATAGTTATTATATATATATAAAAAAATAATTTTGGACGAGCCGGCTAAGCTCGGCTCGCCTTGGGCAACCTCGCCCAAAAACCAATGAACCGCGAGCTCGCTGTGCAAGCACGAGCCGAGCTCGTCCGAGTATGGGCCGAGCCGGCTCGGCTCGGCCCATTGCCACTTCTAATCAAAAGTAAGCTCAAAAATTTCATGATTGAAAATAATTTATCTTCTTATCTTAGTTTGAAATTTAGGCACATTGGATACAAACAGATTAGCTAATTTAGGCACATTTGATACAAAAGGATTAGCTAACGCCATATATGTGTAATTAGTGGGCAATAACCTAATGTCGATAGAAACAATATGTAATCGAGCAATGGCCTTAGACAACAAGGTGACAACCCAGTGGGTATCATGTAATTGATGTAATATCAAAAGAAAGTCAACGTAAAAGTCATGCTAAAAAATTGGCGAAATCAATTTTGGTACTAGGTCGATGACACGTGGAATGTTTGACTTTGGTGGCAATACCGTAGGTAGTTTTTCAATTGTGTTATGGTCAATTACATCAAAAGTTGGCGTGAGAAGGGATATGGGACAAGTCTACAATTCTCGTCTTCACTATCAGAAGAGTCAATCGGTTCAATAGTAAAAATCTCATTTTCTTTTTCAAGGGGATGACTAAGACAACTAGTCTCAGAAAGTGACTCTAGTTATTTATCTAGTTTGTTACATAATTGATCAAGCCAAAAAGATATATACCAATGATTGGTCAGACGGTAAGCTTCATTTAAGGATTGTGCTTGGGATTGTCGTCAGGTAAAATTTTAGGATTTAAACCATCTAGAAACCTAGACGTTGTAATTTGTGGAGCTTCATAAATATTACAATTGTGTAATAATTCTTCGAAATGGGCGAGATACTAACTAATATTGGAAGTGCCTTGCTTACAATGCAAAAAATATTGATTTAAGAATTGAGTTCAATAATACACAAGGTCATATTTATTACTTAAATCTTTTTTCATCTCATCTCACAAATTGATAGTACGTTGACCTAGAGGATTACATAAATATAATCTCCAATAAGTTTTGGTTGGACTGGCCCATCGTTGGATGGGCCAGTTGAGGCCGACTCGGAAGCGTTCCAATCAATCGACCAGTCATGCCAAAAATTTCCTTCATAGGGTTGGGTAATTCTGTTCTGAACTCGATATTCCAACAAATTCGGCCGAACCTTACTCCTTTCGATCAATTCCCCCTAAAAGACACATTGGGTTAACTAAATCTTTGAACGAAAATATAGAAATTGGACAGGATCCACATGTGAGTTGGTAGATCTTGAGATTCCAAAAAGCTAGTATTTATAATTCCCCATCTAAGCTAGAAAAATCAATTAGCAAATATGAACGTGTTGACCATTATGTTTATAGAGCCCCTAAGCCCAAAGAAAGGCTTCCTGGGTCTGACCCTCGCGTGGTCGTCGTGTAAAAAGACATTATGGATGGTGGTTTTCGATTCCCTATCCATCCTTTCTCCATCTCAATATTTAATGAGTTCCACCTTACTTCTAGGAAAATAGACCACAAAGTGTGGATGAAGGATAATATCTCTTATACGTTTGCCTCATCAAGAAAATCCCACTCTCGATGGACCTCTTCAAGTGCATTTTCGAGATGCACGAGTTAGCTTAGTGTAATGCATTTGTCTTCTTCACCACTAGGGTCCCTTTTCATTTTTCCTAGTTTATGAATTCCGACAGCGGGTGGAAATATCGATTATTCTTTGTTCGACCTTCTGAGGATCAATTCCCTTTCAATACCAATTGGAGACATCATCTAATTCGCCTCTTCAATAGTCAATTCGAGATCACCCATCTTTTAAAGGCTCAAATCCAACAATGGACTAATATTCCACCCCTTGTGCTCGTAGTTTTACACTTGTAAATATCTTTGACTTGTTATTATTTGTTGGGTTTGATGAACTTAATTGTCTGCACGCAGACATGTACTTTGATTTGGATGAGGTATTGAAGTCCTTGCCCGAGTTAGGGAGCGATGAGGGATTTAACTCTGCTGATGGTAGGTTCTGGCACGTTTTGATTTCATTTTTACATTTGTACACCCCTTTATTCATTATTTTTTGAGCTTGATAGATTCTATCTTGTGTGTATAGGAATGGATTTCAACTTGGAGGAGACCATGGACTCCTTGCCAGAGTGTGGACGCGAAAGCAATGATGACTTACCTTCAGTTCCATTAAAAAGAAAAAAAACTAATGATGAAGGAGCAATGCGACATGCCATTGAAGGGGTGTCTCGACCTATGGATGAGTCCGTTGACGTTATCCCACCGTTCGAAATTGGGGGAGGGGTAGCTTAAGTCAAGTTAAGCTCGAGCACGAAGGTTCTCCTCTTTTAGACTTTAGACTTCCTCCACTCGGGGCTACCCAGAGGTGAGGACACTCAGATCCTTAGTTACGCTTGCTCGTGCCCACGCGATCATCGGGCGAAGTACTGATGACATTGAGAGAGATCTAGCGGTCTACACTAAAAGGGTAGACTTCCTGTCATCATTCTTTGTTTTTGTTTGTTTATTCTTTTGTACATGTGTAATAATTATTTGTCCTTTTATCTCATTTAGACTGTGGCTCTTCAGGCTGGGCTTGTCGAGCCGAGTTGTTGTCAATAATCGAAGTGGAAAACCCTTGCAAAAGAAAAGAAGAATGAATCTTACCACTACAAAAAGAAAGTCTCTTATTCAAAGAAGTCTCTTGAAGCTTTAGAGGCCCGAGCTTGTGAGCAAGAGAAGTATGTAAATAATCTGCACTTTGTTTCGGTTTGGGATCCCAAGGAGATGGTGGAGCGATATAGGACCTCTGTGGAGTATGCTAAGGATCTGGAGGAGTCTGGGGAGCGATACAAATAGTCATCTAATTTTGCTAAGGCTTTGCATTCATACGGAGGGAAGGCAATGATGGCGTCCATCAAATTAACCAAGGAGTGGATATCTGCTAAGCACCCTACTATTGATCCTTCAGGCTTTGATAGGTTTTTGGAACAGTGCAAAAGGAAAGAAGGCGAAGCCCCCCCTCAATCCAAGACATTTGGGCACACATCGCGAGGCAGGAGCGAAGGGACTTCGCATTCGAGTTGACATAGCTTTTTGTTGTAGACCTTTTAGCACTTTCTACTTTTAGTCGCTTTTTATCACTTGATTACTTAGTAGTTTTATCTTGTTCGAGATGTGGACAAAAAATCTCACTTTATTTTGAGTATGGACGCTTGCTTATTGAACATATTTGTCGTTTAGCCTCTCTCTTTTTATCTATCTTGTTGTATGTGTTACTTGGCGATGTATGAGAACTAATTTGTCTGTCTTTGCACAACTCCTTCTACTTGTTCATCATAGTTAGTAGTTAGCAGGTAGGCACCTGGTTACACAAGCGTAGGTTGAACGCCACATGGTCAACCCTCGCGCGATGGCGTTAAGATTGGGTTGTGATTTTATTTTTTGTATTTCATTTGTCGATTCTTAACTAGGTTTTTTTTGGTATCGCTTTCCTTTATCTAACTTCATAGTGCAAGGTCTAGCGATTTAAGGCCTCAACTAATTTATAACTTTGAAGGCTCCCTACTATGATCGTTGAACACAACCGTGGTTGTTATATCTTTATGGGTTTTGTTGCTTTCCGCCTAGCCCCTTTGGCTGTATCGAGTGTGGAGCATGATTTCAGCCCTTAGCCTAATTTTGGTTTTGATGGTTCTTTTCCAGACACTGAAGCAATTTCAAGCTACCTGACACCCTTTTTTGTTGTTTGCCGCTGTATGTCAAACGATCTTGGATTGTTGAATGCGAGGTCTAGTGATTTTGAGCTTTTACTATTTTTAGTTTTAAAAACTCACCACCAGATCATAGAGTATATGGTCTGGTGATTTCGAAAACCCTATCAAGTAGGTCGAGCTCCGCACCGGTGGTCGAGACATTGAGCTGTTTGACTTTCATCCTACCAATCTCGTTTAGGACTTCTACGAAAACAACGGCCTCCATTCTGAAGGATAACTTAAAGGGTGTTTCTCTTGTTAGTTCTCCCAGGGTCGTTTAAGATGCCCACAATACATTAGGTAACTCGTCTGCCCAACCACTTCTCATTTTACAGTCTCGTCTTCAAATCCCATAAGATCGCTTGATTTGTTACTTCTACCTTTCCATTGGACTGGGGGTGAGCAATGGAAGTGAGTCTGTGATCTATGTGATAACTTGAACAGAAGGCCTAGAAGTTGTGATTGTTAAACTGCTTGCCATGTATATAATATTCTTCCAAATAAAGCTTTGTACTTTTGCCGTCGTGATAGTATTCAAAGGCTCCGCCTTGATCCACTTTGTGAAATAATCAATAGCTATCAGCCAGAATTTTCTTTGTCCTTTGACCACAGGTAAAGGCCCCAAAATATCCACCCCCCCACTAGAAGAACAGACTTATCCTAAAAATGGCTGACTATTGGTCGGCAGGAATATGAATCAAATTTTCATGACGCTGACATGCATCACACTTTCTTACCAACTTCTTGGCATCCTTTTTCATTGTGGGCCAGTAGTACCCCTATCGTAGAGCTTTTGTAGGCGAGGGTAATCGCCCTTTGATGATTGCCACAAATTCCCACATGTACTCGAGTAACACCTCATGAGCCTCGGTTGAGCGCAAGTACTTTAAGTATAGCATGGTGAATCCTCGTTTGTAGAGTTGTTCATCGATTATAGTGAACGAGGCTACCCAAACTTTTAGTCTTCTCTCCTCGAATACATCATCTGGAAATCTATTCTCTGTAAGGTAGTCTATCGATGGCTCTAACCAGCTTTTCTCATGCTCTATTCTCGCTATGTCTACAATGTGCTAAATGCTTGGTTGCTGTAGGATTTGTACATTTGCTATGCTAGGCAGGTTCTTCGAATTTACAGATGCTAGCTTAGACAAGGCGTAAGCCGGCTCGTTGTCTCTACGAGGGACCTTGGTTATTTTGAAACTTAAAAACCTTCTTTGTAGGTCCCTAACCTGTATCAGATAGGCTTCCATCTTTTTATTTGTCCAACGATCAACTGAGAGTCGCTATGAACTTCTACTGATGACATTTCAAGTCTGGCCGCCGCTCAGGCTCGTGATAACTTCCTCATATTTTGTGTCGTTATTTGTTGTCGGGGAGCTCAAAGTGTAATAAATACTCCAACTCTTCAGACTCGGCCTTATCATAATGATGCCTGCTCCGGACCCCTCGCCATGCGAGGATCCATCCATAAAGATTTTCCAAACCGCTTTCGATTTCTAGGGATAGTCAGGTGGAGTAGTAAGCTCCACGATAAAATCTGATAATGCTTGCGCCTTAATGATCTTTCTTGGCTTAAACTCAATGTCAAATTCACTCAACTCAATTGCCCACTTTAGTACCCTTCCCAAAGTTTCAGGTTGATGCAAAATCTGCTTGACGGGCTGACTTGTCATGACTTATATGGTGTGAGACTTAAAGTACGACCTCAACTTTCTAAATGCCACAATCAATGCAAACACCAACTTCTCTGCAAGGATATATCGTGTTTCTACACACCTCAACACCTGGCTTACGTAATAAACTGGCTTCTGCAACTTTGAAAGTTCCTTCTCCAGCATCGCACTGACCGCATGCTTTGATACTGCTAAATATAAACTCAGTACATCCCTTGCGCATGACCTAGTCAAGACCGACGGTTGCTGTAGTGGCTGCTTCAAGTATTCAAGCGACTCCTCACACTCCTTGATCCATTCAAAGTTAGTAGAGCCCCCAATCCCCTTGAAGAAGTGGTAGCACTTATTTGTTGCTCGACTCATGAAACGATTCAACGCCACTATTCGGCTGTCAGCCTTTGGACTTCCTTTCTACTTCAGGGCTCTTCATTTCTAGAATAGCTCGAATTTTATCCAGGTTTGCTTTGATGCCTCTCTATGTTATCATAAAACCCAAGAACTTTCTACCCGCTGTCCAAAAACACACTTCTCTGGATTTAACTTCAGTCTATTTTGTCGAGCGACATCAAACACTTTTTGTAAGTCATCCACATGGTTGTTGGCCTTCATACTCTTGACGATCATGTCATCTACATATGCTTCAATTACACTCCCAACCAGGTCTCTGAAGGCCTTATTTACCATACTCTGATAAGTTACCCTGGCGTTCTTCAAACCGAACGACATACTCGTATAACAGTATGTCCTAGTATCAATTATAAAAGATGTTTTTTCCTTTTCCGAATCGGCCATGGAGATCTTATGATACCGAAAAAAGGCATCCAGAAAACTTAACCATTCATGAGCTAATGTGGCATCCACCAAGTGATTTATTCTGGATAGCGGGTACGAGTCTTTCTAGGGCTGGACATGATCCGGTCCGGTCCGGTTCAGTTCTTAATTTTCGGGTATTTAATAAATGGAACCGTCAGGTCGAAATACAATTATGAAACCATTCGGGTTCGGTTCCATTTGGTTCAGTTCAGTTCGGTTATGTCCCATAATTAATTTTTTTAACATTTACAGTAACACTACATAAATACAACTAATGATATGTTCATTCGTAATTTCGATGGGCAGTTGGAAAGGAGAAGCCAGACTTAGCAGTCGGCGGCTTCGATTTGGGCATGTAGATGTAGGTTTTCAATTTATCAAATAATTTAGGGTTAGCAGACTTGTGCTTATCGAATGAAAGTATGAAATTGGAATTGGATGGATAAAAATTTAAAAAGGCCTAAATCTTAGGCTAACAATGAAATTAATAATGGGAACAATACATAAACTAGGTTTTTAAGTATTTCAATTTCAAAAAAAGGATAGATACTTAAAATTTCAAAAATCAGGTTTTTATTAAAATTTATTTATTTATGAATGAATGAATTATATATTTTATTAAAAAATATATAAATGTCACACATCTATGCATTTTGGTCACAATTCAAAAATTTTAAGGTCATGATTCAAAAATTTTATAGGTCACAGTTCGTTCATCTATCACAAATTAAAAATTTACAAGTCACAATTTTTTCATCGGTCACAAATCACAATTTATAAGTCACACATTTTATTTTGTGGTCACAAAACATCAAATTATAAGTCGCAGATTACTTTTATTGGTCACAAATTAATAAATTTGTAGGTCACAGACCAACCAATTTATTGGACACAGTGAACAAATCATTTATGACCACCACCAACATAACACCACCGTTGTCTTCGCCAATATAACACCACCACCGATGCCGCCAACACCATCACCACCACTTTCTAGCAACAAAATCGCCAAATCTAACATAATCAGTGCTACCAAACACCACCACTGCCATAGCCCCCTTCCACAACTGAAAACACAGCCCAAAAATCCCACACCAAATTGTCGCGATGCGGATCCTGACAATGAGGGACAACCCACCACCGTCTCCTACCAGATCACGACGGTGCAAATCTCCTGAACACATCACAAAAATAACCATGATCACCACCACCGCACGTAGCACGCACACATAACCATCTTACTGTAACACACCCACAGCAACATAGCAGCACCACACAACTCCACTATACCACTAAAAAAAAAACAACAGATCTAGATCATGTAGAGGCGCAGTCGCACCGCGTTGCTGAAAAATAATAATAGATCTGGATTCGTGGGCTCTCGTACGCAGTCGTACCACACTGCTGAAAATAATAAATCTAGATCTGTAGGCTCTCGTACCGCGCTGCTGCTACGAGAAAGCGAGGGGTCCGGGTGCGCCTTCGATGCCGAAGTGTCATTTCGTCGGAGTGGAAGATGGAGAAGAAGTTATAAAAAGAGAAGATACGGGTATAGAGAGAGAAAGTAAAAAAATAGGTAAATGATTAATTTGATTTTGTAATATAATTATTAATATTAATATTTTTAATTATAACCTTATTTTTGAACAAACAAACTTTGGATCTGATTTGTGAAATTGAATCTTAAAACATATGACTGAGTGTAATTTTCTCATTAATAATTGGGCAAAAAAATTAAAACAAAAAATTGAATTTAAAAATTGGGTTGGGCAGGGATAGCGAAGCATGGACTTGGTTTGGGAGTTGGAGTATTAATCACTAAATTAGTTAATTTGCTAATTTATTTAGAAAAAAATAAAATAATTTAATTAATTCAATATAAAAAATTCAAAAATTATTTAGATTCGATTCTTAGTCTAGAACATAGATTCGAACCTAATCCATCGGTTCTCGATTCAAATACATGTTCGGGGTATTTAACTTATGAAGAACCGCTCGATTCAGTTAAGTTCGGTTTGGTCCGATTCGGTTAGGGAGTTTTGTCCAGCCCTAAGTCTTTCGGACACACCTTATTCAGACCGGTGTAATCTACACACATGCGCCATTTCCATTTGATTTTTTCACAAGGACAACATTTGCCAACTATTCGGGATATGCACCTCCTTAATGAACCCCGCCTACAGTAGCTTCTCAACTTCTACCTTCGCTGTAGCCTGCTGCTTTGGGACATGGTTTCTTTTCTTCTGTCTTACCAGCTTAGCCATCGGTGAAATACCAAGACGATGTTGTGCAACATATGGATCGATCCTTTGTATATCGCTCGGGCACTATGCAAAGACGTCCAAATTGCTAGACATACACTTCACCAATTCTTCTATTTCCTTTAGCTTCAAGTCTACCCTAACGTTAAATTCACACCTTTCTGCCACCAAATTTTTTTCTATAGTATCAATAGCTCGATCCGTCCCCTTGGAGGCTTAAGGTCCAACATCATAATTGGTGGAAATCCCTTAGTCCGTATGATGTCAACATAACACTTCCTCGAAGATTTTTAATATCTCCTCACACACCCCACACTACGACTGGTTGAGAATCTCATCACTTGGTGGTAAGTGGAAGGAATAGCCCCAACAGCATTTAGCAGGGGTCGATCATAGATTGCATTATATACCATGTGGTCTTAACAACCAAAAAGTTTGTCAGGATCACCACGCTTGCAAGGTATGTGTTCAATATCACTAAAAGTTCCACAACTCTCTCCGATATTACAGTGCCCCTCCAAATCCCTGGAGGGGGTTGGATACTGCTTTCAACCTTTCTAAAGCACCCTATTGACATCATAATCTGATATATATGGCCGATGATCACCCAGGCATCATTGTGGAGGTTAACACGTCGATTAAATCTTCTTCACCAAAAGTGGTACTTTGACTAACCTAGCTTTCTTTTGAATGGAGTGGACCCCAACCATGTGTACATAACTCTTTCTAGCTTAGTTCAAATCCCTCATACTACAATCCTTCCAATAATCACATTTATTACACCGACCCTAGGCGATCATCATCATTCTGCTTGCCTTGATCATTCCTCACATACTTAGTCAAGAAACCCCGCTTCAAGAGGTACTCGATCTCCTCTCTCAAATGGATACACTCTTTTGTGTCGTGCCTGTGGTCTTTATGAAAATGGCAATACTTACTCTTATCATTCTTGCTGGCTGATGCTGCCATCGGTCTTGGCCAGTCGAGCTCTTTCATATCCCGAATCTCCATCAATACCTTTGTACGAGAAGTATTTAAAGGGAGTGAAGGCCTTGAACTTCTCTCACCTCTATCTGATGGACCAATTCGGAACATATCCCTTGCTTATGCGCTCATTTTTCGGCTTGTCTTTATCAGTGAGTTTTCGCTCATCAGCTGACTTTCGCTCGTGACTTTCTGCCTCATATCCTTCTCTAAGATTTTTCGTGACATTTTCTACTTCCTCTGCATCAACGTACTTTTCACCCTTTTTCAACAGGTCATGCATTGATTTTGGAGAGTTTTTAGAGAGTGACATCTTAAAGGCCCAGTTCCGCTTCCCATTCATTAATGTTGTTACTACTGCAAACATTTGAAGGTCTTTATGTCACCCGGCTAAACCTAGCCAGACACTCTTGTAAAGATTCATTTTTTTCTTGTACAACTTGCATCAATCCAATAGCTGTCTTCCACTTCATTTTGCTACTCATGAAGTATGCCACAAAGCTCCTGGAGAGCTCATCAAAAGTCTTCTCATCAAAAGTCTTTATAGACCAGGGAGCCAAGGTGGCCACCTAGTCTCTAGCCTCTCTCCTGAGTGTCAGGAGAAAGGACATGCACATCACTGCGTCCAAGGTTGTATAGAGCCTCATTAAATCAACAAATGTCCGCAAGTGGTCAAGTGGATCTATGACTCCATCGTATGCTTTTATCATCTATTATTTGAAGCCTTTTGGTAAGGGAACCGCTATGATTTCATGTGCAAAAGGATCTTCTTCCAAAACCATTTGACTGCGCCTGTCCTTCCTCTTAGTTAATGCATCATCTATCTTCCGGGCCATCATCTCATTCATCTTTCTCTCCAAATCTATCATGGGTTGGGAAATCTAGGAACAACAACCTCTGTAGCCTCCAAGTCTTTTATTGCGGTTGAGTAACAGGCGGGATAACCATTTGCGCCACTTGGGGTGGTCGATTGGGTACGACTTCCGACGGGTTCTATGGTGGGGCTACGGATTTTTATGTTTGACTCTGCAAAGGGGTCATCATGGCTGCCAATTGAGTTTCGAGGACACTAAATTGGCTTTGCGTCACGTACGGGTCGTGACCCCTTGCAACAGACTTCGACTACGTCTCTGCCATATTCCTGACCATGAATGTTTCACTCTTAGTCCGTCTTCTTAACATAGATTTTTTATTCAGTGGTTTCCTACAGGCAGCACCAATGAAATTGTAATGAGATAGACCTCCGAGTTCTCCTTGATGTGTAGGGTGTTTCAGCTGCTTTGATAGACAAACGCTACCTGCAAAATAAGGTTGGGGCTTTCTCCCCATTATATCTCCGACGTGAGAATAAGTAGATAGTTTAGGAAAATAGGGAATGTAATTGATATTCAAATAGTTCGGGTTCCTCAATACATACATTTCTCACCTTAGGGGCATTTATAGGCACCGATACAACGTACCTGCTCAGCGATTATTGGTGCTATGTGTCCTACGTAACTCATCCGACTTTCCCAACATTCTGAAGAGATGATCCCCACTTCTTCAGTCGTTGGTTGTATCCACGATTGCCGTTGAGCGATTTTCGTCTGATTCATGGCCATTTTTTTGGGTTAAGTGTGGTGTTGGCCTCATAGTGGCAGACAATCAGTAGTGGTAGACGAGCCATGTGAACGTAGAGTACCTAGTCAAGGACCTCGTAGTAGTAGGCTGCCTTATAGTGGTAGACGATCCATGTGAGCGTAGGGTTCCCCATAGTAGTCGACATCCTCATGGTGGTAGGTGGCCCATGTGAACGTAGCGGGCTTCATGGTGGTAGTCGACCTCATCGTAGTAGATGAACTAACATGAGGTGCTCTACGTAGAGTGCCTACCAAGTAATCCTCACCTTATGGCCATCGTAGATCATTAATGATGCCATCTTATATCAAAAAGATTTCTTAAATCCTATTTACACTAAACAACCCTGTATTGAGATGTCACTACAGTTTGTCACCCTTTTTTTTTTGGTTGAAGGAGGGCGGTACCTCCGAGATTTTATTGATATGCCCTCACTTGTGGCGGTGACGAAGAAAAAAAGCAGAAAACAAGGAAGTACTACTTCCCTTACAATAAGAACTAATGTAAAAGAAAAGACATAGAATAAATATTAAAATTTAAAATAAAATTCAAACTCTAATATTGGGAAATCCATGTCTATCAACTTGTATAAAAGCCCTAATATGACGTGGCAGATCAAGTGGTCCATATACATGATATCGTCGGTGTTCCCAACCCTCAACAGTAAGAGTATCTGCTACCTGATTTCCTTCTTTGTAAATGTGGGAGACTGTATCTCTGTCTAAGAGAATGATGTCTGTGATACGACTGAGTATGCCTTGGATAGCCCATGGTCCACCTCCTCTAGTGATGTAGTGAATAGCCATGGTAGAATCAGACTCAATCCAAATTGTCGAATAACTTAGTCCTTGAGCTAGTAAAATCCCATCGAGAATGACTTGGAGCTCTACCTCTAATATCATACATGGTCCATAAGCAGCAGAGAAAGCCCTAATACAATATCCTGCGTGATCTCTAATGATCCCTACCCTACTCGCATAACCATCCTTGACGCATCCATCAGTATTGATTTTGACAAATTCGATTTATGGGGTGCGCCACCAAACCAGAATAGGGGGGAATGGGGAATGGGGGTTCATAAAAATACCAAATATAGGTGTAAGAGTCAAGTCCCCTTGCCAATGCACTACAGCTTGTCACCTATAGACACCATGACTAAAATTTCTATCAATGCATGATAAAATAAAGTCCATCTCTGTTAAAAATATGAAAGGGACAAAATTATTGGTAAAATCTATGATGCTTGGACTCTCCAAAAATGGAGAAGTATCCTTGTCAACACAACAAGGCACAAATACTGATACGGGATATGGATTGGATCCTTGATTTTGCATTCGGACAAGGTAGCAAAAGGGAGAAGACGGCGGACAGTGGACTATTGCTTCTAACTTGTGTATGTGGCGACAGCAAACCCATTTATTTTGACTATGCATTTTATTTATTTAATCAGTGAGAAATGATTCCTTGTTTAAATTAAAATCTACAATTATGTAGATTCATATATTGTGTGAACAATTTACTTTACTTTGAGGTTCACTTAAAGAATCTTTGTTCACATGGATATTTAATAGGCATTGCAACTTATATATTCTTTTTTAGTGAAGCATCCTTACTTTGTTTGAGAATAACAAAGAAAGATTTTTGGTTGTGTTTCTTACTTTCAGATAGATAGGGTTTGATTTGTCATTTGAAGAACTCCCTATTCATCAAAATAGTGCATCATTGTTTGAAACTAGAACGTTATTGACATATTTGGTATGTTAGATTGGATTATACTTAGTACGATTTAGAGGGGTCATTTAGTATGTGAGAGGTATTGGGTTCAATTATACCCACTTTCAATTCTTTGTTTATTTCTTAATACAATAAATAATAACTAAACTAAAAAAAAAAAAACTTATTGACTGAAATTATTACTCCATGATATATATACTTTTGTTGTTAGGTTTAGTAATTTATTTTTTAAAATTTAAATTTAAACATTTTAAGTGCTGCTACTTATTCTTTTAAGAGTTCGAAAAATACTTTTTCTTTTGGGTAAAAAAAATAGTTTTATTTCTAAAAATCTTTATTTTCAAAATTTTGCATAACCTTCGCCTAAACTCGAAGTTTGTCTTTACCGTTTAATCATACTTTAAGTATAAATTGTTTCATTTAAGTTTGTAAAAAACTTGAGACTTGACCACACACATATGATGAGTTTTTTTTTTTCCCTTATCATTTTAGATTGTATCGGATTAAATTTTCAAATGTATATGATTTTTACGTTTTATCATATTTATATATTGATATAAATTTTTTTAATATTATTTAATTAAATATTAATAAACAATCTTATTATTGCGGCTATCAACGATTGTCTTAACTGACTTAATATCTTGTATCTGTCATTGGATACAAGTGTGTAAATTGATAGGTTCTTGTATTGATGATTCTGGTGGGTGTCATACTATTTCACTTTCCGTATTTAGCTTGGGTCTTTTCGATTATTATAACAAAGGAGTGACTGAAGAGGACGTAGTACATAGGATTAGAGAGAGTTGGGCGAAATCGAGTACTCTTACAGGGATTTTGTTGTTTAAGACCATGTTTATTATTGTCTTATTCTGTTCTTTGAACTGCAAATTTTGCAAATGGAGCAAGTTTGGATATTAGATTGGGTTATGTGGTTGCAAAGATGAAGAGAATAAATGCTTCGAGGAGAATATCTGGGAAAAGCTGAAAAGGAAAGGAACCCTAGAGCCCTTTTTATATGATTGCATAAATGCTCATATGTTAGAGATTTGGATTATTCTGTCTAGCACATTCTTGACTTTTATGGAGACAGCCCCAACGGCTGCTATTTCTTTGATGCGACAAGTGAATTTGCTGCTCGCTGGCCCATACAAATTCTTGTTTTGGCTGCTAAAAATCTAGGTAGTCATGGGGTTTTGCTGTATTCATTTGTGCGTTTGTGTGAGTGCTGTGTGGGTCAGGGCTGGATTCGAAAAATGTCATTTTAGCCCCTTTCGATGTTGTTAAAAAGACTTTTTTTTTTTAAGGAAAAAATGAGTTTTAAAATAGCGATTTTTGGAAAATTGTGGTTAAAAATGAGGGAAAATTTTTGGGTTAAAAAAAAAAGTTTTTGGAGAATGATAGACAAACATGGGCTTAAGTTATGATTGATATAGTTTCATAAAAACAATATTGAAGGGTTAAATTTGATCTCTTTCGTTCTCTCAGATAAGTGTAAAATCAAAAGCAAGTCATACGAAGCATGTAGAGTGTTAAAAAATGGAATAAGTTAAGGTGAACATGGTTTATCATATTTTTTTTTTACATTTTCGTTGTGCCTAGTAGCTTCTCTTTAAAAATGAAAAATTCAAAAAAAAAAAAATTGAAATAAATAAAATTGTGGGGTCATTTGACCCCACATGACCCCATGTGGGTCCGTCCCAGCTCTATTGTGAGTGTAGGTAAAAGATTAGGTAAAAAAAATTATGTATANAAAAAAAAAAAAAAAAAAAAAAAAAAAAAGTGCCGGTTTTTGAATTCATCATCCAACTAAGATATCAGCTTGAATTCCTTATTTTCCAATTTAGAAATAAAAACTTGATTTTTACTTTCAATATGTAGTCTCAACAATCCCTCAATTCCTACTCCGATTCTCGTACATTATGCTCCTTGGCCTTTCCATTTTACCAAAGATTATCTTCCAAGACCCTCAAGACTCAATTTAATATGCATATGTTGGGTCTTGCCCTTAGTGATAGGGATGGGGTAATTGAACACGTCGATCCTAACTAATTTAAGTTCCATTGTTTAAAAAATAAAGGAAGGAAGGAGAATGGAATAAATAAAAGAATATGCATCTTTAGTTCAAAAATTTGGATACATCTTATTCAGCATCAGATCCACTATCAATAGTGCTTATCCTTATTGCTCATAATTCATAAAGAGCGACCTTAACCAGTACATCGATATTCCACCTCTTTCATAATTAATTCTTTATATTCCCTTTTAAAGTGCACATAGAAAGATTCGAGGTTGTTTAAAAGTCGAAAAATCATGTTTGGTATACTATACTAAACTAAAGTAATCAGAACAGAATTATTAAAGAAGAAAAGAATGAAAACCAACAGACTAGAACTCATTATTAATGAATTTCCAATTGACTACAATGTCTTTTCACAACTTTGGTTGATTTCTAAAATTGCTAGAATCTTAGTAGCGTTTATATCCTCAACAACTATAACATCCCATATTAAGTTCGATTGTTGAGATAAGCCTCTTTATTGTTATGCAAAACATGTAATTGACTACCTAATTGTTCTTTCCTTAATTTTATTCTCATTTCATATCTTATCCTTTTTAAAATGCTTAATGCTATGTATTTTTCTTAGTATTCTCATACTTTACATTTTCATTGACACTTTGTGTCATAGAATAAAAAAAGAAAGTATATAACAAAATTTTCAATTACTTTATATGATCCTCTTTAATCTAACATATCGAATATACCTTGAAAATGGGCTCGAAGGCTGTACGAATGAGTAAAGACAAATGTTATACTTTTTACTTGTTTGGCAGGAAAAAACAAACAATTTGATTACCTAATAAAAGGACTTCTATGATGTGAAATTCAATAAATGTACTAAACAGAGATTTTTTGAGATTCTTATTGGCGTAGGAATAAGTGATAGCAGCAAGGACAAGAGAATCAAAATCTGTGAATACAAAAATGAATTAATCTAAGTATACAACATTAGTTGACAATCATGTATTGTCGAAATCATATTTGAAAAGAGTTTTGAAGTGACATAGAAAGTCATTCGTGTAAAAAAAAAATTAAAAATTCTAAACGCTTGTATTGATAATATTAGCCCCTATTTGAGCCAAATTATTGTAGAATAAGAATGAAAAATATAGTTGTTATTGGGACCCACACAAGAGATAGAAAATTTAAATTTAAATGTTGATGTGATGAATAACGGTCATATTTTTCATTTTAATGAGATAATAATGTAGATCAAACAGGGCCTGATCAATCTTAAACTTCAACGACTCGTTTGAAGTTTATAAAATTTAGCTATTATTTGGTCCTTATTATTTTTAAAATATTTTTTTTTATTTTCTACCACACATCTTTCAATAAAATAATATTACATACAAATCTAAAAAATTTCCTTATTTTTTAAGCACACAATCTCCGTCAAAATACTATTTCAAAATATATTTTGGGCAAAATAGGGCTCAAATTAACGTTAATTCGAGTATTTTGGACTTTGATACCATAAACTTCAAGTCTATATGTCGATTATTATTTTCATATTTAAGCGATTTGTAATTTCGGTTGTACTTCATGTACATTGAAATGGTAGTGGGATATGTCTCCCGTATACACCTTGATGTGTGCGGTGCTCCGACTACTACAATCAGTGATTGCAACCTGCAAAAAGAGGTCGGGACTTTCTCCCCTGTTGTACCTCCGGCGTCAGAATTAGTTGGTGGCTTAGTAAAGTGGGAAGACAATATAATGTAAGTTCAATAGTTCGAAATTCAAGAAGATCATACCTTTCTCACCTTGGGGTATTTATAGATACCCGTTGTTACGCACGCGTATGGCGGTAAGTGGTGTCATGTGTCCCACGTTTACTTCGCTACTTCTCCCACGTTCTGGGGGAAATGAGACCTACTCCTCGAGTCGGTCGTGCC
>CAIGRO010105649.1:0-11952 GCA_903798355.1 Fraxinus baroniana | reverse complement strand
TTACATTTCACTCAAATTAATACAAATGAGGGGTAGTGAGAAGAAGGATGTGAAGTAACCCATATGAAATCTCTAAGCCAATGATAAAATGAATTCAAAATCATTATTGGTAAATGAACACCATAAACATATATACAATAACATAAAAAAATATTCAGAAAATGGAGAAAGAAATTAAGCCAAAAATTTACAATTTACAATACCTTCTTCTTCAAATGCCCAACAATAATATTGAAAGATTATATTACTCACTCCAAATGAGTGTTTTAAGGAAAATAGAATGTAGAGTTTATGGTTTCTTTAAGTAGAAAAGAATGATGATGAGAAAATGAAAGGATTGCAAACTTGTAAGAGCCGGTTTTGAAGAACAAATAGAAAGCATAATTCAATTTGGCTTAAATGGAAATTGAATTGAGAATTAGGGCAATAATGTCTTTTTGTATACAAGGGCATTCTAGTCATTTACAAATTATATTTCTCATTTTTCATATATTTAGGCCTTCTAACTAAAAAATTTAGTTGATGGTCTTTTTAAATTGAATCTTTGTTTGACTAGGCCAATTAAATGAACTCCCCAATGGAAAATGGGTTTAATTTAACCAAGTTAGTGGAACTTTTGCAAAGGAAGTCCTCCATCCTACATATAGTACAATATTTGGTCCTTTAACTTCCTATAATAAACAAGTATATCCCCACTTTAAGGTTAATCCATTTTAATCCCTCATATATTATCAATTGTAAAATAAACCCAATAAAATAATTTATTCCATTTAAGTCCTTATTTGGCTAAGACTTTGATAGGTCAATGTTTGACTTTTGACTTAACAAAATGAGTTATGACACTAGCCCTTCAATTAACTGCACCAAGATGACTACCAGCAAACCTGGCCTTCAATAGAAGTATGAGCTATAACCTGAAGGACTTACTTGGGCAAGAAAACAAGAGCTTACAATCGGCATGTACCTAGCCTTAGCATCACAAATAATCATGATATGAGATTCAAAAATCTTACATCTTAGCCTCTGCTCGTGAGTTCCTTAAGTCTTGCTGGACGAATGAATAAGGCCCTCTACAATAAGGAATAATCAATATAGCTCACCCTGATATATAGTTGTAACTTAAAAGGTATTGATGGACACTTAATTTTCCTTCATAGAACTACAAAAGATACATAGTAACAACATGGTGTAGACAAATATAAAGTTGGTTGCAACAGTCCATCAAATGGCCCATATACAGTGTTATTAGCTAGGGTATTAAAATTTAATGCATATGTAGCGTATATCAAATGAGGATAAAAACCATGTTGATACCTTGCAAGGCAAGGTATCTTTTGAGTACCGATGCTATCTATTGAAGTGGACCCACCAAGGTACATAGGTCGAAGTTGTGGCTCTTTTGATCCTATTCAGTCCCCCTAAGTCAGAGACGAGACTCACTTGAAATGCCGTTGTTGACAACTATATACATTCGAAATCACGGATAATGGCACGATGTTCGTGCGAAGCTCGCAAGCATACAAGATATGTGATAAGTAATAATGTGATGAGTAAAGAGTATTGTCCCACGAGGAATAAAATTTAAATTCAAATATTTCAATTCGTTATCAAATGTAACTAACAAAAGAGATGATTTAGTTTATATCTAAATTATCCTCCTAGTTATCTGATATCATTTTTAATTAAATATACAAATGAATGTGTTGCAATTTCGAATCCACCTATTATTATTCTTTTTCAATTCTCAGCCTATATAATTTAGCATGTTTTGTGTGTATATATAACAATCGAGAATCCAATTTTATTTAATTATCTCTTTCGAGGTAAGCTAAACCTATTCTGAGCATGCCACGCGCCTATCCATAGTCCGAATTCATTTGCAAAACAATACATTCAATTACACGATTATTTATATGATTATACACATCATACACGTTATTCCTAACACATCTATTGCCCGTGTGTTGAAATTGCCAAGCTCTAAACTATTGTGAGCATTCAATACTACAACAAACAACTAATTACTTAATTAGTGATCAGTGACGGACCCAGCCTTGAAGTTCAGCCCGGGCAGATGTTGTCCATTGACGGTTAATAATCAACGATCTTACGCAAGGTGTTTATTAATATTTAATTAAATAATATTAAAAACTATTCAACATACATGTAAATGCTAATCTTTTTAATTCTTGTTGTTTTCTTTAAATTCATAAATATATTAAAAAAGAAAGAAAATAAAATAAAAGAACTGAAACAGAAAGTGCGAGACAGATACTGGAAAAAGTTAAACAAAACACTTTGGACAATCTTGAACTGGATTTCCCTAAAAGACAGTAATCAAACGAAAAAAGCACCCTAAAAATTGGTTCTTTTCTCATAACTAAAAGCATAAAAATTATTACCCACCAACTCTTTACTAATTTCAAAATTAAGATAAGATCCATCATCCATGACTCTCCATTATTTTCAGCATCCAAGAATTTTCAGACGAGGATGCTGCACTAGAAGCCTAATTCCTATAAAATTGGAGTTGGCTATTTAAATCCTTTTCTCCACTTCGTTTAGTCCATGACTGCATCTACAGGAAACCACTACAGGAAATTCCCTACTAGTACTACTAGTCTACTACGACCACAGTCCACTCTCCACTGATCCAAGTCCAGCCTCTACTCCAGTGGCCCAACCCCAAAAACTCACAGCTCCACGCCTCCACCACCTGCATCAAAAACTCACAGCAGCCAAGCCCCAAAATAAGTACGCCCTCGCCAGGCGCCCCTCGTCGCATCGTCGACTCGTCTTCAGGACCAAAGACTCTAACTTTCTCTCCCTACTCCCTCCTCTCAACCGGACCTAAAGTAAAAGAATGGGATTATGGGATATTGGATTTGGTATTTTGGTTAATTGGTTTTGTTGTGGCAATGGGTTGGGCACTTGGGCTCATTAATTGGGACTTTTTTAAGAAACATAAGGCCCAATAAACTCCCAAGCTCCTTCCACTTCCAGGCTCCAGCTCATTCAGACTCCACGCCGTCCCAGCTCCTTCTTCTTCATCTTTCTTCAATCTCGGCTCCGGCTAACGGTCTGAAACTTCAGGTGAACCCAGCACGGGCGGCCGCGGGGGCTGGCCAGGTGCTGGGTCCGTCCTTGTTAGTGATCAGGCAATTAAACAATTTAGCAAATCATACAAGATTAGCAAAAACAAATTAACTAAACTACTTGATCTTTGAATTAAAAATGATTAAATAATAAGGTTCATCTTCATCCAACACAGAAAAAATCTAACCTATCATGATTCCAATAATAAAACAACAAGAAAACAAATGGAAAAGTATCACCCGAAATTTATAAATACAAAAAGAGGTGTGAAATCTAATTCTTGTTCTTGATCTTCAATCTCAAGATTCGATTCTTAAAATTCTTGATGCTTCTTGATTCAATCTCTTGCTAGATTTGTTCTCCTCTACATCTTAATGTGAATTTGGACCTTGTTATTGAATGATTTTATGATATGAAAGTTATTTGAGAGGTGAGAGATATCCCCAATGTTGTGCCCTTGTTTTGTACTCATAGATAATAAAAATTGGTCAAGAATCGCTCCACAATTAGCTTCCAAAATAGTTTTATTGAAATAAGGAAATTGATTCTCGTCTAGCCGGATTTTGCCCATATGTGGAGTTGTTCATGCATTGGAGGCCAAATTTGACCTCGAGTTGTGTAAAAGGGTGGATTGCACACGTGGTACAAATCCTCTCGTGCACTTGTTTTCCATCTCTGAGCAGCCATCAGATTTTTATTATATCTTTCTCTCACGATATCTGATTGAGGCGATTTAAAATGCGTCGAAAAGCTAACTCAAAGGGATACAATTCATATGAACATATATTTTTCAATTCGAACATTTATTATACTAAAAATAGGTTTTACTATGAGGCTAAAAATTTGAAGCATAACTTCTGTGGTTGAAAATTGATTTCTGAAAATACTTTGACTATATTTATCGCCATTGACTTCTAATTACATCCAATTGATCATATGTGTTCTTCAATCATCATTTTGTGGTCAATTTACTGAACATTCACACTTCGATTCTTGTCCATTTTAGTTCATTTTTCGTTCATTTCAACCAATTTCACTTTAAACATTGATTGTTACCTAACAAACAATAAATACACAATATTACGCTATAATTTATCAAAAATAATAGAAAATATCCTAATATAATGTTTCTTTAATTTTCAACTGTCAAATATATTATTTTTTCACTCGTCAGATAAACATTCCCAAACTTATTCATTTTTAACTCTTTTTCCAAAGTGTGATTTAGGCTAGTTTGGGGCTTAAAGCATGTAGTTTTGTTCTCTATTTCATGCACTTGCTTTTTTGAGTTTGCTATGCGTATCGTATTTCATGCACTAGGTTATATATCCCTTTCCAGTTTCTTTTTGGGATTTTTAATAATTGTCTTCAATGGGAATCTGGGATCTTTTAGATGGTAACTTCATAACATGTCAGCTTTTTCCTTTTTGTCTAATGATTAGTGCAACGCCCCTCATGAAACACTAATTCTCAAAAATTGAACCTTGACATAATATTTTCACCTAATTTTTATCTTATTGGCCTTAGATAATCCACAAAAAATTTCGCATATATGGAATCCACATTTATTCATCTCAATATGTTCTTACAACAATTTAATCACCTCCAAACTATACTAAATTTGGTTTAATGGTGTATATTATAATGATTTTTGGGTTTAGCATCTAAGGTCTATTTTAACATATTCAGTATAAACCAACTTATTCCATTATAATGCAAAACTTATATCAAAGGGTATCAAATTTCATATGAACAAGAAAAAAAAATTAATATAAGCATGCAATTTAATCATAATTTATAAACTAAAACACAATTTCAAATATATAAATCATTGTTGACTACGCTGACTAATCCATACAAGCAATCAAATCAAAAATATTTTTTTATAATTTTTAAATTTCTTAAAAATCTTTCTACTTTCTTCTTATATAATAAAGCAATAAAATTCACACAATAACGAAATAGAAAATAAAAACTCAATATTTTTTCACCTCCAAACTTGAATCAAACATTGCCCATAATGTCTCAAAATATTATCAATTAAGTAAAATAAAAGGGCAAAGAAGGGAATAAGAGACTACCCATATTTTTGTTTGATAGTAGAGGTTGATTTAGAACGAAAATGTCGGATCTGAATGTTCCACTTCGTTGAGTCCTTATCCTTGTCAATTGTAGGTTTGCATGTTTTTCATTGTCACGTTCCTACACAATAAAGAGAAATCAATAAAAAATAATATGGAACAC
Organism: Fraxinus baroniana; assembly: GCA_903798355.1. NCBI lineage: Eukaryota > Viridiplantae > Streptophyta > Magnoliopsida > Lamiales > Oleaceae > Fraxinus > Fraxinus baroniana. The sequence goes on along the minus strand of CAIGRO010105649.1, from coordinate 6,612 downwards.
TTCATATTAAGCTCAAACATATCACAACCTATAGGGCAATATGGGGGTAAAGATATCTAACAACTACCTAGCACACAAACGTAATAAAAACTACCTAACATATTATCTAGAAAACATAACAAATAAAAGGGGAGAAGATTATGTTGTCTTCCATAAGCGCTTGTTTATAGTAATTAACTTGACTTTTGCAATTTGTATCATGAAATTATGCATTGCTCAGTTTGCTTCTTTTGTCTTTTCTCAAATTTTCATTTATCCTCCAGACTTCTACTTTGCCCATTTCAATGATAACTTACATATTCCATCTGAATCAAACTTAACTATGTAGACTTCTATTTCTTTCTCGAGCTTAATCACAAATTCAATGTTGTACAATAATGAAGTCGGAAAAATGTGTGTTACTTCGATCTTCTTTAATTATTCCTTATTCGTTTTGTTCTTATGTAATTACTTTGTTATCTTTTATATGTTGTTCTTCAATAGTTGATATCTCTTCGGGTTGAATGACTGATCATAATTTAAATCCACAAGCAATGGCAAGTCTTTCTTTACAACTTCTTCAAGTGGACTATATCCCTTCTTTTAAATTCGCTCTAGTATACGACATCTCCCACATACATTTTGCTTTTATCCAACTTGACAAGTGCATTATAATATTTTGCAAGTACCTTCTCATTCAACAGAGGATGACTATCTCTCACAAGTATGATGTCCTCATCCCAATTTGTAGGTACATAATCTTCCATAGGCATCAGCCTTCATCAGACTTGTCAATTGCTTGTTTTCAACATCATAAATATTGTTGAAACCGCGGAAGCATGAACCTCAAGGAGTCGGTGCATGTGTAAAATTTATACATCTTCTACAAGCATATCCTTATCGTCCATGCCGGGATTACATATTGTAAAATTTATAATCCTTTGCCAGTATTAGAATCCTACATACACTATTGAATAGCATCTAGAAAGAATACCAAATACAAAAGAGATCATGATTGTGAAGGGTAGTAAAAAAACATAACAAAACAATTATTGAATCCAATTATGAGTTAATAAATTATGTTAAAAAATCTCATCCTCGACAACGGTGTCAAAAACTTGTTCGGATAAAAATCGCAAGCCTATGAGATCATTGACAAGTAATAATGTGATGAGTAAAGAGTATCATCCCGTGAGGAATAAGCCTTACATTGAAATCTATTAATCAATTATCAAATTCGAATGTAACCTATTAATATCCTATTTTCAATTCTCCGCTTATGTAATTTAATGTGATTTATGTATACATGGCAATCAATGATCCAAATTTTATTTAACTATCTCTTCCAATGTAAGTTAAATCTACTCTAAGCACAACCGACTTGACTCGATCTTATTTCTAATCCGAATTCATATACAAAGCAACACAGTCAATCACACGATTATTTATATGATTGCAAACGCTATACTTCCTTTTCCTAATATCTATTATCCATTTGTTAAAATTGCAATGTTTTAAACCTATTATGAGCCTCCTATCAGTACAACAAGCAACTAATTACCTAATTGGTCGTCAAGCAATTAAATAATTCGACAAATTATACAAGATCAATTAAGAAAATAAATTTACTAAACTACTGGGTCTTTGAATTAAAAATAAATAATAGTAAGGTACTTCTTCATACCAACACAAAGAAAATCTTCGGTAAACAACGATTTTTATGTTATTTAACACGAACTACAAAATGAGTATAATTTTGATATATTTTATTAACATCTATAATACTTAAATATTCGACCAATATAAAATTTATGATAAATTTTATAAAAATACACATAAAAAATAAATCCTTTATGCGAATAAGTGGATTAAATTTATCATTTTAACTTTTAGACTTTAGCGTGATGGGGCAAGGCTAGACATAGACCATTCCATTTTCTAAAATAGTGCTTATGGTTTTAACAGTTCAGTGTCCTTCAACAACAATCCATGAGCACTGTTAAAATAGTGCTAGTAGAATTGCTGTCGAAACCATAAGTTAGCCAAAAAGGGGAAGAAACCCATTGATATAGGATAAAGCCTCATGGATGTAAGAAATCGATGGGACACTCCCTGACGATAGAAAAGGTAAAACAAAAAGTACGAGTATGAGTAGCAAGATACGCACGACAAGAAGATATTTTATTTTAATGATGATATACACTTTCTTTGTTCAGATGCATAAACGAGGACATAGATTTGTATATAATGAAACAAATTCATGAGGGTATATGTGGAAACCATGCTAGCGGACATTCCTTAGCACAAAAGGCCTTGAAACAGAGATATTATTAGCCAAATATGAGGAACGAGGCAAACTTTGTAAGAAGATGCGAAAAGTGTCAAAAGTTCGCATCTATACTGTTATTCCTGTACAAGAGCTAGTGACTAGCAGTGGCCCTTGGCCCATCACCAAATGGGGCATTGACTTTGTTGGACCATTGCCCATAGAAAGATCCGATATGAGATTCATAACCATGGCAGTAGATTATTTCACCAAGTGAGTAGAAGTTAAAACCCTTGCAAATATCACTGATGTTGACACTTATAAATTCACATGGCAAAACATTATTTGTCAAAGAGTATTAAATTCTATTACTTCAGGTAATGGCACACAATTCTAAAGGAAAAGTTGAAAGCAATGTCGACAAGTTGGATATCAAAGATATTTCTCCATTTCGTGTTATTCCCAAGCTAACGGACAATGGGAAGCATTAAATAAAACATTGTAAAGCATCTTGAAAAGGAAGCTAGATATAGTGAAGTGTTTATGGGCCGATGATCTACCACATATCCTATGGTCATACAGAACTACCACGAAAATACTATAGGAGAAACCTATTTCTCCCTAGCCTAAAGATTGGAAGCCATGGTGTCGGTTGAAATCGGTGTAAGTTCGACAAGGAAAATAGGATATGATAAAGAACAAAATGAGGAAGGTATAAACGCGAACCTAGACCTCGAGAGGAAAAGTGGGATGACTCTCAAGTTAAGCTCGCTGCATACCGGAAGAGGATGTAACAATATTTCAATTCCAAAGTCTATAAGAAAAATTTCAAGGTAGGAGACCTGGTACTAAAGAAAATATTCATTGTAGGTACAGAAATGAGCTCTAGTTCACTTGGTCTGAAGTGAGAAAGACCATAAACAATAACAGAAGTTGTAGGATCAAGAATATATAAGCTCGCGGGACAAGATGGCGAACTCTTTAAACATCCCTGAATGGCATGTCTCTTATTTAGCGAACTCAACAAAGTTTATATTTCCCTTTATTATACGAACTTAGCCAAGTTGGTTAAATTCGAGTTGCATGAAGTCAACAAAGTTGATTGGTTATTTAAATTCTTATTGTACAAGTTCAAATGAAGCTAAATAACGGTTGTGAAGCAAAAAAAAAAATGATAAGATAGAAATTCACATTTATATAATCATATAAAAAAGGTTACGAGGCAAGTAATACTTGCAAACTAAATCTATTACAAATAGGAGTAACCTAGCCAAAAAGTATATTCTGCGAACTAAATTACTTGAAAAATCCATTGTTCCTATTTGCAAGAATCTTTTGAGTCAGAAGATGAGGTTGATCTCTTTACCCAAATAGGTGTCTAGAAGTTGACAAACATTTTTTGGGAAAGAAATACATGATGGTTTATCATAGTATCTAGAACTACGCCTTTCATAGTGATCCCTCGCAGATGCATAAATGTGAAAAATGCAAAAGCATGGCAAAGTTGTCAGCTTCTAAATCATTCTGATCTACCACCTATTGGCAAGAAAGAAATTAGGATAATTGTTCAACATAAGAACTAAATGAGGTTCATCAGGAAAATATAGTGGAATCAATAAAGATGAAGAACAAGTAACAATGCTTAAAAGGATTCTGGGAGAGATGAGAGGTTTTCCCCAAGAATCGACAATGTAGAAAATATCATGATACATCATTTGCAGTAAGGAAAAATATAGACAAGCAATAGCATGGCACATATATATATAGTGTCAAGAAGAGCCTATCCCAGTCATTGAATCTTAACGGACTTATCATTTAAAACGATATGAAATCTTAGTCATTGAATACGAAAAGACCTACAAACAAACGACAATAAGCAAGCATAAATAATGCATGCGTGGAACGGAAGAAATCAAAGAGACATTCCCTGAAGTCACCCATGAATTTTAACTTTCCATTGCCTGTAAATAAAAATAGGAAAAAACAATTATGATCGAGCAAAGCAACAAAAAGGCTCGTGGTCCCATAGTAATTGTGCAATTAAGTCCTAGATTTAATATAACTAATAAAATTGGACTTCCGATACTATTTGTTGAACCAAGGAATACGTGAACCTCTGCTTGCGAAGCATAAGTGATACATGAAGGGAACAAAATCATAAAAGACTTGCACAAAATATAAGCGAGCCATTTCCCCATCCAGGCTTGCTAAAAACCGTTATTAAGGTGGATACAACTGAGTGTTCAAATCCTGACTTCGAAGCCAATGAATGCTTGACACATAAGCTAACAAATAAAATGTGATATTATAACACAAGCTAGCCAATAAAATGCTGCCATCTGTCAAATTTCTCTAGATGTTCGAATTGCCTCAAAGTTTTAAAGGAAATCTATAGATAATCCCGCTTAATAGAAGGAAATCATGCAAAAATTCAAATATCTCATTCCCAAATAACCATTTATTCTCTTGCTTCGGTTTAAGCATCAAAATGACTGAGTTTAAGAGGCAAAAATCCTAGTTAGGTGAGAGGAATTTGTTGATATGAAATTTATCGTCAACATAGGGTATGAAGCCAAAATGAAGATTTAGGATTGTATTGTGTCGGTTACCCTTTTTTCTTAGGTTTGCAACAGAACTCTCTTTTAGGAACCAAATTTTTTTCATTGGAAGTCTATAATCGACCTTTTTTTTTAATTGAGGATGTTCTGCATGTGTGTATTTATATTCTTACAGCAAGTAGCCTTATTTAATTTCATCCACTAAAAGTTCAATTGAGGCCCATGTAATGTATTTCTCCAAGTCATCTTTTACAAATAATGCAATTTAATCGTACACTTTCTAAAGTATGAATCTTGATCTCCAGATTTTACATTCAACAACCAATTTAGTCCCCGCACTTTAGATTTTGCGACTTTTCACCACCTTTTGCTTCTTTCCTTCAATTCCTTTTCCATTTATATAGTTTCACTTATTAAACATAAAATGCAATAATTTAGAATATATTTTGTCAAAAAAATTATCAAATGTCGTTATTTTAGGTTCTTAATAAGTGTAAAAATTACACTTATCAAATATCTCCAAACTTAAATATTTGTTTGTCCCCAAACAAAATTATAGTCTAATTAATAACAAACACGCAAGCATGTAAAAGTATTTTGTTAGACAATCTAGTTGTTTATCTCAGCATTTGAAATCACAATATTAAATCTATAAACTGTTTCAAAGTCACAATATCAAACCAATATCTACTCTTCCAATGGAAAATAGAGGTGTGTGAAGAATTAAGTAGACAAACATGATTTTACAAGTTGATTCAATTCCCGACCCTCTATGGTCAAATATATCCTTTCACCTCTCNCCCACACTTGTTCCCATTTTTTTTTTCCCCAGTGTGTAATCTAAGGTTGAATATTTCATTACTATCCTCACCATCTCTAGTTTAGATAGACTTTACCAATTGCAAGTCAACATATCAATAAATAAGAATTCTCCAATTCTTTGATTGCTTCGACCTTCAAGCCTCAATGAAGCTAATTATCCTCCATCAAAAGTCAAATTCCCTCAAACAAGTGTTTGGAGCTTAACCAAGGCATTTAGTGCTCTTTTTTTATGCATTTTTGATGCACTTTTTTTCCCCCCCTGATTTTCAAGTGTATTTTTTTTATTCTCTCCCTTGAGTTCTAAATAACCCATGTAACGGGCATTAGACCGATGACTCCCAAGTTAGATGACTCTTCTTTAAACTTTCTAAATAACCCATGTAACGGGCATTAGACCGATGACTCCCAAATTAGATGACTCTAGGGCACCAAATTTTAAACACCCTTACAGGATTAATAACCCAAGTCAAAAAGGCTTTGAAGAGAATTCTCGCATTTAAAAATTTATGCATTGATCAGTACAATACCCCTTATCAAACACCTAATCTAAGACAATGCACACAAAAAATTTCACACATGGAGTCCCGGAGTCCCTATCCACATCCGTATCTTCCTACATAAAATCACCCCCAAACTGTGCTAAATTTAGTCTAAGGATAACTAATTATTATGGGTTGGGTAAATCATCTATGTTCAATCTATCAACCTATCCACCATATGAATCAACTCATAGTATCATTAGTCTAGTATGCAACATATCCATAGTTCATAAATCAATACCAAATCTCAAATTTAATCATCATCGTTAGCCAGACTATCTAACACACACAAGCACACAGCCTAAAACTAAGAAATATAAATTTTTAATTATTTTTTTGTTGAAAATTTTCAATTTTTAATGATTTTTTAATTTTTCTATTATATACTAAAGTAATAACGAAAAACAACTACAAATACTCAAAAACACACAAAAAGTAAAAAAAACTC
>CAIGRO010105570.1:0-33464 GCA_903798355.1 Fraxinus baroniana | reverse complement strand
AAAAAAAAAAAAAAAAAAACTTGTCAAGTGCTTCCCATAACTCTTCAATAGTCTTATGTTGTTCAACCTGTCCTAACAGATCATCAGATAAATGCCATATAATCAAACGATGTGCAATTTCATTCATCTTAGTAATTTCATCCGATTTAGCTTTTAATGCATCATGATACTTTTCCGGGTCGTCAAGAGCTTTAAAAACTTTTTATTGGATTAAAATAGATTTCATTTTTTGCTTCTAAATGGAATAATCTCCCTTACCATTGAATTGCACCAATTCAACTCGAGAGGTCATGGTAGCAAAATAACGTTTTTCAAAAAAGTTTTATTTACCCAATTTACCCACACACAAATGCAAGCTCAAATCATTTTATGTATAAATTACTTTTCAAGACGATCAAGCGATGATATCATAACAAGTAACACATAGACAATATCACAAGAGTTACATAACAATATGGTAGCAAATAACATAATATCTTAATCGTAAATTCGAGAGGGTGTTAGAATACGCAAAACCGAGTAAACTAATATGTTAGTTCATATTTTAAGGAGAGATGCGAGTCTTTTATCGATCTAGGGCCTCTACTAACTGCCATAAGTTATTCAACAGCTGCTACAACCCCAAGAAATACCATCGAACGGCTAATGGAAAAGCTTTCTCAACTTCACCTTTCTGCCCGAGGCTATATTGCTTCCACAGTGCACCAAACTGAAATTCAACACCACCGGGAAGTCAGAAATATCACAAGGAACAAACTGTCTTTTTCACCTTCGGCTGATTTTTCCTCATGTACCCTCACGCACGGCCTTGTCCTCTGCACGTGGTGATCACGCGCCGCCTCCACTGTCTGCACGTGTGTTTCACGTGTGGCACCAACATCTTTTGCTTGTCGTCTAGAGTGTGGTGGTGGTTGATGTTCATCCATCATGTGCGAGGTTTTGCTGGAAAATTGGTTTGTAATTTCGATTGAATCTTTTTTCAAACAAAATCAAACCCATTCGACTTCTAATCTGATTTTTCAGGTTGTTTTAAGTACAACTATAATGCAAAAATATAAACTCTTTGAGTGTAAAATTGAACAAAAAAGACCCAAAACTTCTTCAGAACCACTAATGGAGTGTCATATGACGTTAAGCTCAGAATTTTGCCACATCGAATCATGCACTGTCATCTACGGGAATGACAAAAGATATATCGAGAAATAAATCCACTGGAAGCCACCAAGAATTTCCTCAGAGATATGAACTTTTCCCACTTGGTTACCTCTCTATGCTTTCTCTCTTTTGTTATGCCAAGTCCAATTGAAAATGGGAAAAAGTCTTGTACGAATTCATATTCAAACATTGTACTATAAAAGAGACATGACTAGTATGTGTAATTGACCTTAATACGAATACTCATGTGCTAAGTGGATTAAAGTAATCCACCTCAGACACACATTCTCCAAAAAATCGCTATTCAAAACTCTATTTTCTCGAAATAATGGCAATCAAGGGTAATTTTGTTCTTACACTACGTGCTTATACATAGTACAAAGAGTAAATTTATTACAATCTTTTCGATACTCAAGAATGGCGTGTTGTTTGCTGCAATATGAGCTTAAAATGTACATATAGAATCATTCTAGACATTAAAATTCAATGATCAATGAATATTGTATGTTGAGACATGGCTAGTGAAGATAGTTGACATGAACTCTAGATTCAAAAATTATAAGCTACAATATGGAAATGATAGAAAATTTTCTATGAAATTGAAACAGAAAGAATTCTTAAAACACGAGGAAAGCTTAACCCTATGCCATATATGTCATGGGCGACAATATGATTCTTGATGTTGCAGTAAAACTAGTTTTTGCCAACCTAGAGTTCAGAGCCAATCTTCTTCCATTTCACTTGGTCCCAATGCACTCGCCTATTCACAACACGCATCATCATCGACAATATGATTCTTGATGTTGGCATGCTATTCTTGCTCACAACATACAGTGCATTCGAATACTTAGTATGAACAAGCACTTTTACTCAAACTTAATTTTCGACCCTCACTCGCATGCCCAACAATGAAATACTCATGCATATCACTTTTTATAGGCATTTTGGCTTACTATGTGTCGCAACACCCTTCATCAGGCCTCACCCATGTAGGCAATTTGTAAGCCCATGGTTAGCACACAACGCATTTTGAGTGTCTCGATAACTCATTCAACCTAGATGCGCTTTCATATCCATATCGTAGCCCAGAAGCTTAACGATGCTCAACAAACAGCACCTCACGAGTCCCCAAAATCACTCGCTTGGCTTCTAACTCTAGACGAGTGTTTCAGTCATCCTTCGATGTGCCTAAAGGAAGCCCTTATGTTCATGTGCGCCTCTGAGGATCGCTAGTCAGTAGGTTGCTCTTCCTTCAGAACGATAACACGCAGGGGATTGGCTTACTACTCATCTAGCATGTTTCCCTTATAATAAATTTAACAATCTTCATTCAGGTTTCACAAGGGCATCTTCAGGGTCCGAAAATCATAAGTTTCATAACTTTCTTATCTAAACTCCAAATGTCCCTCCATCAATCTATAGCGAGCTCTTAACCCCAATATTAACCTCGATGGCTGAGTTATTGCCCTTGCAATATTGTTGAAATTTGTCATTGTCACATTTCAAATTTCTCCTTTCATCCAACTCGTTTCCTAACCAACAAAACTTATATTCGCTTCAACCTATGTTAAATGCTGCATAACTTGTTAAGCAAAATCTTTAAAACTCCCAAAACTCCATCGCTAAAATCTTGTACTTGCAACGTACCTTCTTAATGATTGCAAACATTAATTGTTAAAAAATTGTCTTTAGTTAGTAGGTTTGACCAATTATTTTTATTGGGTCTTTTTAGTTGGACAAAATATTTTTTTTGATCGAATGTGTTATACTTCATGAGTAGATTAATGTAATGTATTTATTTATTTTTTCTAAATCAATTTAAGGTGAATGACCATTTGAAGTTGAAATAAATTGGGAATAAAAATTGATGAAAAATTGGAAAATAACAAACCCACATACGAAATCTAAAAGAATAGAATCCCTTTTATATTGCTTAAGTTTGAGACTTGGGTTTGAGATCCAAACGGTACCAATAGTTTTTTTAAGGGAAGATAACATACATACTAGTAAGTTGAGTCAAAGCCCACATGCGGACACAACTATCCAATCGACCGGCGCGAGTCGTGGGTTTGGGTTTGGGCCAAATTGATATATATTTTTTGGTAAAAAAATATTTGAATTATATTATTTTATTATTATTTAAAATAATAATACATTTATTTATATTATTTATTTTGCCCAAATTTTCTGTATGCGACACGTGGCCTCTTCTAAAAATTGGTGGTGTCAATTGAACTGCCTGTCCAAACTGGTCGTGTCTGTTTAAGATACAACTTTTCAGCTGTTGTATATTTTGGACACAGCTTTTCAATTTCTATATAAATGTCCCCTTACCTCGAATTTTATTCATTCCAAAAATCTTTCACAATTCTCTCTTGCAAAATACAATCATTCCATGCTGTATTATTCCACATTGTGCATTTCAATCCCAAAGCATTTAGTCTTCTAGTTTTAGAGAGATAAAAAAATATTAGTAGGTTCGTCAGGTCTTGTAATTTGGAGTGTTACTATTACAAGTCGATGTCATTGTATCTTATGAGACAAATGCCGAAGACTATCAACACCGGTGCAGGGCATTCTCGTCTTAAAGAGAAAGAGTCGAACTCTTGCTTCAACCATTATCATTTTTATTTCATTCATTTTTGCGAGTCGACATTCTACCCGACCATTTATTAATAAATTATTGCAGGGTAATATCATTATTTACCAATATTAACGTCAAGCTAACATATGGTTCGTGACACATTGCCCCTCAAATTTTGATAGAGAATTTTGTATGGATGTTACAAAATTCGAAAATGTACCAAATTTTACTAAAAAAAAAGTCACTTTTAGATGTGAAATGTCCAAATTATCATTTGATATACTTTTTTGGATTCATTTAATGCTCATTAATGACATGATTTGATGCTTTGACTTGTCTAAGAAAAACATTGAATGAACATTAATGCATGCATTTAATGTTAATTATAGACATGATTTAATGGTTTGACCGGTATAAAAAAAAAAATCGAATATATTTAATATACAATGAGTAATAAAATTATTAACCCCCCTCCCTATAAAAAAAAATAATAATCTCCTTGCTAGTTACCCAAATTTCTTCAATTTTCTCCATAAAATGTTGTGGAGAATTCCTTATTTGATAAAGCATTCGGTACATTATTTGTGAAGATTTTATGATTTGGTAGTTGAGCATTGAAAACCATCACCATGCCCCCACTGGCCAATGGATACAATAAGTCAAAACCTCAGGCACCATATAAGCCTGTCTCAAACAGATTTTCTGATAATCAAATCTCATTTTTATTCTACTTTTTATTCATTATAATCTACTCCGTCAAGACATGGCCTTCTCCTCCGCCACACCTTGCAGAACCCGAACCCACCTCGCTTCCTCCGCTGATTCATATTCCATTTTGCCCCTCAAATTCGACACAATTACTCCCCCTTGCTATTTGAACCCAAAACATCATTCTATTTTCTGTACCCTGGCCAAACAAACAATGGCGGAGCAGCAAATCGAACCGGTTGTTATGCAGCGGCCGGACTCGTTCGGCCGGTTCGGTAAGTTTGGTGGGAAATATGTACCCGAAACCCTAATGTACGCCCTCACGGAGCTCGAGACTGCATTCAAATCCCTCGCTTCTGACCAGAATTATCAGGTCTTGCTTAAAGATCCATTTTTTGCGAAATGTATATTTAATTAATGTTTTGTTTTTTCTGTGAATCAGTTTGTGATTCTCGATTTTTAACGTCGTTGTGAATTTTAATTGGAAAATCTATTTTGTATTGAAAACGCGTTGTGTCAAGCGCCTTGTATGGTAATTTGATTAAATTATTGGCTGGTTAAGAAGTCATTCTGCTTTTTCTTCGCTCTACGGTTCTACATATATTATTATCAATTAATTAATGTTAATTTTTTTTTTTTACATCTTTACTGCAAAATATAATTTATTGGGATAGTGAAGATGCTAACATTGAATTTTCCAAGTAATTCGTTAAGAAATGAGTAAGCTTCAGAATTTGATAGAAAGTGTTTCGTAATACTCACGTTAGTATATTATGCCAATGAGCAAAGTTTAGCTTATGTTGTGAATTGTATTTTGAAAAGTAGATTTTACTGAATTTAATTTGTTGTCTAGAGATGTTGTTATTAGAAAATTTAAAAGTTAGGCATTTCCAACATGATTAAGCTATGAATTTTATACTACAACTTTGTTAAAATATAATTATGCATTTTAAGGCATTTTAACGATAATGTTTTAAATAATAGAATGCTGAATATCATCAAAATGTATGACTTATTGTACTAAATGCAGAATGAGCTAGATGGGATATTGAGAGACTATGTAGGCAGAGAGAGTCCTCTTTACTTTGCGGAACGACTTACTGAGCGCTATAAACGTCCTGATGGAAAAGGGCCACATGTTTACCTCAAGAGGGAAGATCTTAACCACACTGGGGCCCATAAAATCAACAATGCTGTTGCTCAAGCATTGCTAGCCAAGCGCCTGGGCAAGAAACGTATCATTGCTGAAACAGGGGCTGGTCAGCATGGGGTTGCTACCGCTACCGTTTGTGCTCGTTTTGGGTTAGAATGTATTATCTATATGGGTGCTCAGGACATGGAGAGGCAAGCACTCAATGTCTTCAGAATGCGACTTCTTGGAGCGGAGGTTCGTTCATCAATACTATCTTTGTACTAGTTCTTTTGAATAATTCGATGTACTTGGAATTGGAATACGTAGTTATCGGCACATATATTCTCTCTTAGCATACAAGAGAATGCTGGTAAATCTTGTCTATGGCTGTTGTCATGCCTTGACAGCTATGTGCAGAACAGTGATTGCAAAACAAATTTATCATAGTGGGTTAGGAGTACTTTCTAGCATTCAGCTCATTAGGATGCTGTATGCATTAATAAACGTGCATTATCTATTTTAATTGTTTATGTTGCTTGCATCTAGCGGTCAATCTGATTTTGTGTTCCCTTCAAGTTCACAGACAAGCAGTGTCTTCAAAAGCATTCTCAGGTGCCTCTTGCTTAAGGTGTTCTGTCAAGGCTTACACCTTGGCTTACTGAGTCATACTCAAGTATAAGCCTCGTGATGGCTGTGAGTTGCCACTTTTTGGGCTTTGTTCTTACCACCCTCAAGCCCTCAGTTGCGTAGGTCTCTTATGCTCGGATTTTTCGAAATAGTCGGAATACTCGTGTTGGACACGACACGAGTATGGGATATGTGTCGGATCCTCCAAGTTTCAACTGGACATTTCGTCGGTTTTGCTTCTTCTTTTTCTTTTTCTTCTTTCCTTATTTTTTCCTTTTCCTTCCCTTTTCTTTCTCTTTTCTTCTTTCCCGTTTTTGCTCTCTAAAAATCTAGCATTGTCGTCGAGAGGGGGAAGAAAAGAGGCGGTGCTAGGTTTTCCCTTTTTCTTCTTCTTTCTTTTTCTTTCCATTTTCTTCTTTTTTCCCCTTCTTTCTCTCTCGGTATCGGTGGTTTAAGGTTTTGTTTGTATAAAATGAAAATAAGTTCCATATAATGCTATACTACTCCATTAAGTCCAAATTGCACCTCATTTTCTATTTTATATAACATTTAATAATTCTCATAATTGAAAACTAAACCCTAAAATTCTATTTCCTTCGTCTTAACCCCTTATTCAATATTTATTTCTTTCTTCGTGAATAATTGATTTTGGTCTATTCAAAATGACATCATTAATAAAAAAATTGAAGTTTGAAAGACATGTCCATGTATCCATGTCGGAAATTTGGACATTTCTCAGCCATGTTCCCGTATCCTACATTTTAGAAAATAAAACAGCTTACACTTAGATACTTACCCATACCCGTACCCGATTATCATAGGCTTGGGTTTACCAGAATGTGTGTTAAGAATTTTTGGGCTGTTCCAATCACAAATCCTCTTAAAAACTAATAAAATAAAAAGAAAAGAAAAGCATTGGAGATTAGAGGAGAAAAAATGAACACCCTGTGTGTACTTGCACCCCCGAACAGACACAGAGAAGAAAAAACCAGCAATGTTGCACCTTTCTGGCAAGCAATGGACAAGTTTTTCTTCTTTTCTTTCTCGTACTTAGATTTTGTGTCTGCTTTTCATTTTTATTTACTCTGGATTTTTCTCTCTCTCTTAAAACCAAAGCTGTCAAAATTTTTGAAGCTTGATACTTCCAATTGCTTATTGGTGACCTTGTCACGTAATTAGTACTTAAATTACTGCTTGATTATTTGCTACTGTATTGATGTCTTTTATGTTTCGAACTGAAATTCGACTTCAATTTTGTTATAAGCATAATATTTTTTTAATAATTCTTCGATTATGTTATTGGTGCCTTAAGGCTCACGTCTTGCCTCACGGATGCAAAATGCCTAGATTCCCCTATTTAGCCTTTTCGAACATAACGAAACTATTTTTTTATCAGTTTGACGGTTACAAGAACAAACCTTCCTATAATATTTTGATATCCGTACCATCTTTTGCAGCTTCCAAGTTTGTGAGCCTCATTGTTATCCATGAAGAATCTTTGTCTAATATAATCATAAATTTCTTAGCTAAGAGTGCTTGCTCAAGTTAATTTATCATGTCTGCATGAAAAAAATGACTCGTGCTTTTCAATCGAATTTTGGCGACTTTGCTTAAATGGCTCAGGAATACAATTTATAATGCTGCTTTCGGCTAAAAATTTCTGAACTCACATACAGGTAAGACCAGTTCATTCAGGGACTGCAACGCTGAAGGATGCTACATCTGAAGCTATACGAGACTGGGTAACCAATGTGGAATCAACTCATTACATCCTGGGATCTGTTGCGGGGCCCCATCCATATCCTATGATGGTAAGAGAGTTCCACGCTGTGATTGGTAAAGAAACAAGGAAACAAGCATTGGAAAAATGGGGTGGCAAACCTGATGTGATTGTTGCATGTGTCGGTGGAGGTTCAAATGCGATGGGGATCTTTCATGAATTTGTCGATGACAAAGATGTTAGGCTGATTGGTGTGGAGGCTGCTGGTTTCGGTTTAGATAGCGGTAAGCATGCTGCCACATTGACTAAAGGAGAAGTTGGAGTCTTGCACGGGGCTATGAGCTACTTGTTGCAGGATGACGATGGGCAAATTATCGAGCCACATTCTGTTAGTGCTGGGTAAGCCGTGTTCATTTTTATCAATAATTTAAGATGTCATTTGTTTAGATATATTTTCCCTGACTAAGAAATGTTTCTTTATCGCTTCCATAGCCTGGATTATCCTGGAGTTGGACCAGAGCACAGTTTTCTTAAAGATATTGGTCGTGCTGAGTATTATAGTATCACCGATGAGGAGGCTTTGGAAGGTAAGGAGAGAAATCTAATGTTCCGTTTGGTCCGTGCTTTTATCCTTATATGTAGCTGTCCACTCCTTTGAAATTCCTTGTTCAACAGTCACACTAGATAAATAAACAACCCTAAGGTCCTTTCTTGCTTTCCCTCCCACTATATCCAATTGCTTCATGTTGTTCTTGATGGAGTAATAGAAAGGGTATATGTATTGTTAGGCATTCTGCCCTGCACCTTCCATTTTTCCACTTATCTATTTAGTCAGATAAATAAATTAGTAGAGGATTGGACAGCATTAATGAAAAAAAAAAGGTTTTTAATTTTGTCCGTGATAATATCCAGCTCTGTCAAGAACACTAAATGTGTTTCTCTGCCTGTGTAATGCCAGCTTTTAAGAGATTATCTAGGCTCGAGGGCATCATCCCTGCACTCGAGACATCTCATGCACTGGCATATCTAGAGAAGTTGTGCCCAACACTACCAGATGGAACTAAAGTTGTACTCAACTGCAGTGGAAGAGGAGATAAGGATGTTCAAACAGCCATTAAACTGTTAAAGCTTTGATTGTTTTTACTTGAAAGTGTGCATGTGAACCTTTTAGGAAATTCGGGGGATCGAGAAGATCCTTTTGTTGTGTGGATGAAGTCAATGTGATTTTTGTTTTTCAAGAATAAATTTCCTTGTAAGTTTTTTAGGACAATTTTGTTTGTGTCATAATCTGATACTATGGTCATCATATGAGGAAATTTTTATATGAAAGCAACGAAAAAATAGTCTGGCCATTATTTATTGGTACAATTCTCAGTTCTTCCCCTCAACTTCGGGGGACATTATAAAACACAAAAAACCACCTTACATTAATCTATATAAGATCCGAGATTTTATAACTCATTATTGGTATCTACAAGTAAAGCCGATGCTCCACTTAGTACAAACTTTATCGATCTTCAAGCAGCAAGAATCTTGACAGCTACTTCTGTCCAGTTCATGCTACTCAACCAAACTGAATTCCTAATTCCAGTTCCTTACTGCTTTGCCTGTCAAATACGAGAACAAACGCGTTGATGTCCAATTCACTATATTATCAAAACTCTAGAGAAGCATGAGATAATCGACAAATGTGAGAACTTCATTTTGCTGTTTTAACATGCATATGGAAACGTTGCTGTTTGAAGAAGTTCGTAATGTTAAAAGGTAAGAAAGCAATGTCAACAAAATAGTAATGTGTTAAAATTTAGAGCCCGTTTTGGACTTTTTGAAAAACCAGAAGCTGCTTCTGAGGTGAA
This sequence comes from Fraxinus baroniana, assembly GCA_903798355.1. Lineage (NCBI taxonomy): Eukaryota > Viridiplantae > Streptophyta > Magnoliopsida > Lamiales > Oleaceae > Fraxinus > Fraxinus baroniana. Next base: position 23,682 of record CAIGRO010105570.1, on the reverse strand, counting down.
GAATCTGTTTTTTGACACGTTTGAATAATTTTTTGGGCGTTTGTCTGACTAAAAAAGCTTTTAGAGAAATGGCCTAAGTTAGCTTCCTCATGAAGCTCTTCCACAACAAGCGGAATAAAAGTATAGCCCTGCCAAACAAGCCCTTAATAACTTTCTAAGCACAGAAATAAGCAGTTTCCAGCCAAGGTGTTCAGAAAAAGGTCAAATGAGGAAAAGTTAACAAGTTACCTGTGAATACAAGAAAGTTCCGAGAATTGCAATGGCAGCTCCAAGAGCGTTGATGGGTTGTACGGGTGTATGGAAAATGATGATAGACGAGACGATGACAGAAATACGTTTCATTGTGTTTCCAATGCTAAATGTCAAGGGAGAAATCTCATCGAGTGACATGTATGACACCTGATTGTATAGGTGGTAGAACACGCTCTGGGCCGCCATCCACCTGTTATTTAGAAAATTCAACAACATAAACATCAATAGAAACAAACCTCCGAATCTTGACAAAAAGGCGAAAGAAACAAAATTTAGTACTGTTACCCAAAATTCGACATGAAGAGTAAACCTCAAGAACATCAAAAACTACTCAAATGAGTTGATTTGGATCAACAAATCATATAACGAAGGATTCTATTCAAGGACTAATTTCCCGTTTGCCCTCCCATTTCTAAAACTCATTTTTAACCACAGGGACCCACAATTTTTCATCAACTTTTCAACCAAACTATCATTTTTTTTAGAAAAATCAACTAAAAACTTGATATTTAGCTAAACCAAATTGAGGCTAAGTTGGTTTTCTAGAATTATATACTTATATGGCAAGATTAATCATCCACAAAATTTACACAAAAATACAAAATTATTCACCTCTTAGAAGACCTAATTTATGAGATACAACGATTGGATATCTAGAGAATTAGTGGTACATGGATTTCGTATTTACATCCATCAAATATCTTCACCACATCATACATGCAATATTTGACAAATTAAAACGAAACAAAAGAAGGTAGGTGTTATCATGTGATTACCAAACAATCTGGGGTCCGATTTGAGATAGTGCTTCTTTAAATCCAAGAGCCCACATTTGTGGCCCTTCGACAGCAATCGCAAATGGAGTGAGAATCAAGAGGGAGAGCATAGATAAGCAGGCATAGTAGTTCATTCCACTAACAGACTTGCCCTTCATGCCCTTCTTGGAAAATATGTTCCGAAAAACAAACGCCAAATTCGATATCATGGCCCCCATAAAACCTGATGTGAACAGCAAACAACCATATACATATGCATCAGACAAGAACATGAATACTGGTAATTTCCATTCAACGCCTCCTCCAACTTTATTCAATTTTCGAAAATACCGGAAAATGCCAACACAAGTTGCTTACATAAACAAATTCATGCGACTCCATTAAGAATTAAAGATAAAAGAAATAAAGAAGACAAGATTCATGCTCCCACTACGGTCTCACCAGTATATAACAAGGAAAACTAAGAATGTTGGGTTGTAATAAAAGTTCAAAGTTACTTTTCACTAACAAAACTTACTTTCTATGTATACTTTATCTTCTAGAAGAGTACGTTTTAAGAGCTTATCCGAGCATGTTCTAATCAAGTTTAGTTCTATGATTGAATAAAATATGTCAATACCCCCTTCTATAGCAAATTGAGTAAAAGAGGACAATATTAATCAAACAAAGCTCAATAAACTCACAAAAGTGAATCAACGAATTACCAGTCATGTTGAAGTTGAGCTCGGTGAGGGCCGCGAGACCACAACCACCGATGATTGGAACGAGCGACAAGTAAACGGATGTTGGAAATGTCTCTCCCAAGAGAAATCTCGACACCAAAACACTGAAAGCAGGCTCACCGCTCTTGATAATGTGTGTAAATGATACAGCCACCTTTGACATACTCACAGTAGCTGCAACATGACCAATTGTATGTGCAACAGCAACCTAAACATGCCAACCAAGATCAACATTAATCAATTCTTCAATCTTTTTATAGAATACATACAAGCAAAAACATGTTTCTGTGGATCCAAATCACAAAGAAACACAGATGGCATGTTCTGTGGCATAGGCTGAAGGGTGTTAACGAAGAAGAGGAAACTAAGTATTTCGTGCCTTTTGCTGTCGAGTCCATGTCCAGAAGTTCAAAAACCCTGAAAAATAATTGGTGAGGGAGACTCGATAATATACGAATTTTTCAGTTGTACGGAACATGACCAAAAGTTCAAAAATCATGAAAAATAATTAGTGATGACTTAAACATTGTTACTTGAAAAATAAATAAATAAATTAGTTCATTGTACTGTGGAATTCCCATCCAGAAGTTCAAAAATCCTGAAAAATAATTGGTATTGTGGTCTTGATAATATCAATATTAACACAGAAAAAGACAATTTTTTTCTGAGCATTGTACTATCTAGAAGTTCAAACTCCTGAAAATAATTGGTAAAGTGGACTCCACACTATTAACCTAGAAACAAAAACTAAAATTTAGTCCATTATACCGTCAATTCATGTCCAGAAGTTCAACTAAGGTATAGAAAAAAAAAATAAAAAAAAAATAGGGTATTTGGACTCCATATAGGCTAAAATTTTGTCAATTATACGATCGAGCCTGTGTCTAGAAGATCAAAACCCAGAAAAATAATTGTACAGACACTAATTACTTATGTCAAAAAACCCATAGCAGAAACACATAGATCAGAGAATTCACTAAGGAAAAAAATGATAGTAGTACTACGCAAGAAGTAAAACCCAGATCTTGTAAAACCCTAAATATGCTTACAGGAAAAAGGGTCTTCCAAAAATCAAGATCAGTTTTTGGGGTTTCAGCGATCCTCAGAGCCCAAGAAATGAGCATGATCAATGATCCAGCAGCCAGTGAAAGCGTTGAAGTTAACCATGGAAATGGAAAAGCATTCAACACTTTCTTGTTATATATATTAAAGATCACATTCAAAGCCCACCACGTGGCAAAATAAATCCCGATCTTCACTCTCCTCGCCGCCTCGGATTTCGCCCCCGGCGACTCGCTGATCGGCTCCGATTTGTCGGCTTCGTACGCTTTACACGTGATCAAAGATTGCTCCTTTTCATGTTTTAAAGATTTCTTTAAAGAAGTGGAGAAAGCTTCGGGTGAAACGATGTGGAGGGGTTTAGAGAGAGAAACAATGAAGTTCCGGCGAGTATTGACCTGTGGAAGAAACGGCAGGTGGCGGGTCTGTGTCGGCACCGGAGATCTTGACCGGTGACAAGCTGGACCGCTGAGTGCTAAAGTTGACTGTTTGAGAGAGGAGATCATAGTATAAAAATTGGAATTTTGAAATCTGAGCGAAAATCAAGAAGAGGTTTGACCCAGAAAAAGTTGACAGGTTTATATTATTGTATGTATATGTTCTAACTAGATAGACGGGGAAATTGAGAAGCCTTGGTTACGCCAAAAGGACAGATAAAACCAGTTGTTGACAACTTTTAAAAGAGCCGATCGGCCGTGTATATATCAAATCTGCAACTTCGTTTATGGAATAATATTATATGGAGAGAGAAGGTTGTTGGTGAGAGATTTACTTCTTCTATTCAAGATTATTTTACACGGAGAGATTTGTTTCTCCTTCAGAACTCGAGTGGGGAAATCCAGATGCAGTAATGTGGTTTGTTGGAAAAAAGTATAATTGTGATGATTTTGAATAAGAAGAGAGAGAAAAAGAGACGAGGTTAGTTCATAGTATTGGAGTAGGAAGCCGGAGGGTGGCAGAACCGAAATCACAGAAGTTTTGTTTTGTTGGGTAAATCGTCATTACAGACGATTTGTTCACAGGGGCTTTACAGACTCGTCACAGGGGTTGGGTCTCACATACATTAAAAAATATATATATTGTGCGGATTATATCATGTGTTGTCGTATAATATTTTTTAAAAAGAAAAATTTGTACACCAAGTGGGGTTCGGTTTTGTTTGGTTTGGTTTCTAAACACTGCTTCGTGCCCAATATTTTTAAAATAAAAAAAAAGTTTTGAATAGTATTTTTAGAAAAAATGTGTGGTTAAAAAATAAAATTTTTTAAAAAAATTACGTTCAGAATATTCTATTTTATAAATATAATTGAAAATGATCGTGTATCAAAAATAATTTTAAAACAATGAGCACCAAATCGAGGCTAAATAGTTGCCGCCTTCACTGCAAATTTTCAAGTTTCCAAATGTAATTTTGTGGAATTAAACTACTTGTATACTCTTTGTATGCATCATGTTTGACATTTCAAAATGCGTTAAAATATGTCCCATTAACTGTTTAAATTGTTGTTAAAATTAATATATAAAAAGTTATCACTAAGAGCTTGCTTGGTCCAACTTAAAATTCAATTAAAATTGAAAATATGGTCGTTATTGAGTCTCACTCGTCTAATAAAAGTCAACAATAACGATTAATTTTTCAATTTTAGTCCGATTTTAATCTGTATCAAACACACCCTAAATAACAATGTCAAACTTGATGTCAAATTTAATATGAACGTAACAAAACTGAATTTTGTGACATCCTTCTTGTTGGTGTTGAACACCATTGTCATCACATCGTACTCTATTAAGCCCTTGTTTAATACACATTATTTTCAAAATTCATTGGTTTTTTTTTTCAATTACACATTTTTCAATAAAATAATATTAATTATAAATTCAAAATTTTTTCTTATTGTTTAACCAGACATTCTCTATTAATCTATTATTTTAGAATGCATTCTTCATAAATAATATGTGTCAAACAAATACTAATGAGTTATAATTTTTTATTTAATTGAACTTATAAATTAAGATCACGAGTGTTGTCACAGACACCATCAATACTAAAAAGTATAAAAAGTGATTATTAGATGAGAGATGCTACTGTGACTGTCACACCATCTTTTTTTCTTATTAGATTGGATTGCATAGATGAATCTTTTAAGGGAAAATTGTACTTGGAATCCTAAACCTTAGAAGGTTGTGACGATTGAATCTCGTACTTTTGATTTCTAGCACCAAGGGTTTCAAGTGTTACAAATGTTTGCATTCCAGATCATTTTGTGACGGAAACTGTCGGTTTGACCGTTAAAAGGTCAACTTTGAATAAAATGACCATTTTACACTTACTTCGATTTAGAACAAATAAATTAAAAGGAAAAAAAGGTTTAAATGACACCTATGGTCCCAATCTTTTGAAGGTTGTGAAGATGGATCCTAAATCTTTTTTTATCAGGCTTCACATAATTACTTATCAGGTTTCTCAGTTTAGAACTTACGTTTCTATTCTTGCTCGACTCTCTTCAATGAATTTCAATCACGGAACACAATATTTAAATGGTTTGACTTTGATAATCTTTCTTGAAATACGGTCCTAGAACAACATGATTCTTCTTAGAGTGACGTCAATAGGTCTTTTATTTTAAACATGGTCTTCTATTTATTTATTTATTTTAGTTAAATAGTAGGAGAATATCTAAAACTCGATCTAGATTTAGTCCCCTTTTGGACCTCATTTATTATTTATTAAAATTCATTTTGAACCATGCATTTCATCATTTTTTTTTATTCAAATCTACTAAAAAATTAGTTTTTATCCAAAACAAACATGCCTTCAAGACTTGAAAAGTTGTTGGATTTCCACAAGAAATACAACCCTACCACCTACCACGACAAGAAGTAAACGGTCCATTCAATTTGCCCACTTCAAAGCTGCCACTGGGCTCTATCACGTGTTTGGTTTAAGCCAATTACTAGTAGGTGTTGAATTAACTACTATTTTACCGACTTTAGTTAGGGTCCACGACTGTGCTAATTGTACAACCTCGACTGACAACCTCTCACACATGAGATGGGTGGGCGGGTAATTTTTTATTTTTTTAAAACACAATGGGACCCGCCACTGCGAGCGTATTGTCAACCTCGGTTGTACAAATGGTGTTTCCTTAGAGCCTATATGACACAATTTTTTAAAAGTTAAAAGTTGCTCTTAAAATTAAGAAAATTAATTTTTAACTTATTCAGATAATTTTCTAGAATGTTTATTTGACTGGAAGAGTTTTCGGAGAAAGCTGATCTAATGTACTTTTTTTAAAAGGCTCTCATACGAGAAATAGAAGTAATAGCACTATTTGATTTTGATGATAAACGGTGGAACTTAGTCGCGGGACCTTCCTAATACTAAATTAATAAATGTAGGAATATTTTAAGAAAATCTAAAATAGCATATTAGAATATTTGATGGCTATATTGACCATGTTTGATTAATTAATTAATTAATTAATTAACCATATCTGTATGTTAATTAATCAAATTCAAAAGTAGTTTGGTTTTCGGAGTGGCATATTCCAAGTATTATCATGAGATGCCACTTTGACATTGTTCCACCTACTTCAAAATATAAAAATTTAATCATCCGTAGGAAAGAATTTTAAAATGACAAAACTTATAAATAATTAGTATTTGTGGATTCATTAAATTGTGTGATTAAAAATGAATACTGACCATTTATATATTTAGTAAATGAGGCTCGGATTTCAATAGAAAAACGATGAAACTGTAGCATTTTCTTTGTTGCCTCGTAACTTCTCAATGTATTGTGATCTTGAGGGAAAGAAATGAGCCTGATCAGCTGATTTGGTCAATGAAGGTTCGAATTTTATAATTAGCTAAAGATTAATACTATTCGTTACTATCGAAATCATTGGTGATTTAGGTGATAGTGTCCGATAGATAAATTGAGGTGTCGCTAACGCCTTGGGTAAAAGGCTATACTCTTAGTGGGTTGTACTCGAGCAAGACCTAGAATTGACTCGGGCTAGGGTGGTCAGCGAGGTTTCGCAATCGTGATCGACATCACTTGTTTGACACTCATTTCTTTAAACTCATTTTTAATCACTTATTTCATGAAATTCACAATTTTGATCAATTTTTCACCACATTTTATTAACTTTTAACAAAATTTATTAAAAATTTGATTTTTATCCAAACCAAATAGGAGCGTAATAAAGCTGGTTATAGCTATTTTACCATGTTATCAAACAAGGTGTCGGTGGTCGTAGCCTTTAAAGTTGAGTATAGATTCGATTGTCGTACATGGTCAACTAAGAGTGCTTAATTTACATATATGTAAAAGCCTAAATGGAATTGTCATCAGATTTAAGAACTCGTTATCGTTAATCAACTTAAAAATATTGAAATGAAAAAAAAAAATTTAAAAATATGATTATAAACACGAGAAACCCATAACATATTAAAAAAATAAGTAAAAACAAAGAAAGAAAAAGTAGAGGAAAGTGAAGCTTAGAACGTGTTCGGTAGAGATTAAAATTGAAAAACTAGCCGTTATTGTTTACTTTTATTAGACAAGTGAGACTCAATAACAACTATATTTTCAATTAAAATTAAATTTTGAGATGTACCAAACTACCTCTTAATGGTGTTAAGAGCCTTGTTGTGTACACACGAATTAAAGAGATAATTAAGTGGTTATTTATGTCATTCTATTTATATCCAATTTAGTAAATAAGAAAAATATTTAAAAATATGATGCAAGCATACATTTCATGCTTGTTTTGAGTAATATAAATGATATTTCTCAATATCATGCTAAGAATAACTGGAGTTTTCAGAAGAAGATGTCATTCGTTTGATGAGAAATAAAAAAGGAATATCGAAAATTCGAACGTTTAAAGCTGAAGCAACTACTTTCGAAATAACAGAAAGAAAATTAACAAACGAGAGTGGAAGAGTCGGAGTTGAAAAGATGAATCATCACTTCTTTCTCTTATTCAAAATCATACATGAGACTTTATCTCACACGGCTCCAAACGATTTTCGCTGTGATAATATAATCACCCTAATTAGGTTCTATAATTTCATTTAACTTAAGAGGGGCAAATAAGTAGCTTTTTCATAAAATCGGCCATGAATGCAAAACTAACAAAAGTTGGGATATTTTTCAAAAAAGGAATGTGAAAATGGACAATTTATTCGATTTTTCTCTTTATTAACAATAATTAGTTTCTGAGAGTTCAAGTCTAAGGAAGAATATAAAAATATTTAACTTTGAAAACACTAATATTCAGGTTAATTTCATTCCCGATGATCGTGCTTCGTCCCAATTTTCAATTAGGCCACTATACTTCAATCGTGTCAATTGGGTCATTGTACTTTAATTTTGTATCTTGTCACTCTACTTAGTTTGTCTCAATTTAGGTTACTTCGTTTAATCATGACATCGGTTAACGCCAAATATGGACGTGGGTGTGACTGTACAACAACCCGAAAGAATACAATTTAAAAAGTTACTTGCCACATTAGATTTGTGGACTTTAAAATAATTCAAACAATGGATTTTTCGTTAGTATTACTTCTTCCGAGTTTTTTTTAATGGCCACGTTATTATCCAATGTTAGACAAAATTTAACCGAGTGAGCTAAGTTGAGACAAAATGAATTGTAATGTCTCGAGTGACCTGAAATTAAAAGATAATGACTCAAGCGACTCAAATCAAAGTATGATCATTTTGAGTCACAGTACACTATTCGCGATAACTTGCTTGATTGTAAGTTAAAAATACTTAGGGGGTGTCTGAGAGGAATTTTATACCAGATTTTAATCATTTTTGTAAACGTTGCGCTTGCACCTAGCCGTCTTTTTTTAATTCCTTTCGCACACTGGGTCCCATTTGCATTTTCACAGTGGTAAAAAGTATGATGAAAATCTTGCACAAATTGGTGCCAGACAGGCCCTTAAGATGCTCGTTAAATCTTAAAAAAAAATAAAAATTCAGATGTTATTTGTATTTCTCTAAGAGGGTGTTTGGTGTGAATTAAATCAGATTTTTAGTGAATTGTGATAAAAGTTTTTGAAATGTGTGGTTGAAAAGATGTGAAACGCATGAGAGATGTGGTTGATATTGATTGTTTGATTTTAATTTACATAAAATAAGATTTTAATCCGGTCCAAAAGGACCTAAAACTCTCAATGTTGCAAGACTGTCGTCCGCTCGTGCAGTACATGGAAAGGAAGAAAAAAAGTCGTTACAATATTACTTAAAAGTAACTTTTACATTTCATTGTTAGTCCAACATGCTCGAAATGTCCTAACTAATTAAGAGCAACTGCAATTTACAAAAGGAGACTGCAAAAACACACACACGAGCTAAAAAACGAAGAAGAAGATACAGAAGTAGAAAAATTAACTCTTTTCAAGCGAAAGCAGTTGCAAATATTCAAAGGGATTAATCGGAAACGATTCGAAAACAAAACCTAAAAAATGGGCGAAAGAGATAAAGAATGGGAATTCCATCTCCGATCGTTATCGTCGAGTGCCAGAGATTCCAATTATGCCACAGACGCTGCTTCCGATCCCTCTCTCCTCAATTCAGTTAATTTATCTCCCCATTTATATTCTTATTATTTTTTTAATTCTTTTTATTGAGGTCTAAATGATTTGAGGTTTCGTTGATTTATTTAGGTGAAAAGGCTGTATCAACTGTGTAAAAGTGAAAATTCGGAAGATTTAGTAGCTAGGGTTTATCCTCACCTTAACAAGATTTTTCAACGTTCAGTTGCATCGATTTCGCAGTCTCAGCCTCAGACCTCCAACGGCCTTCTTTTATTGGTAGTTTCCCTCTTTTTTTATCGTTTATGTTTACATATTTTTAATTTTGTTTCATTTGAATATGATTTTTTGCCTCCTGTTCCTAAATATCTTATCAAACTGTTAAAGTATCACTAGTATACTTTTGCATGAAATTATATGATGAAAATGCCAGTACAAGTGACATGATGTGGTGATACTATTTTATGGCCTTGTGGCCCTTGTCAAGGTCTGCTCGGGAATTCCAAACTAGTTGACAATCAAAGTTAACATTGGTATCTAGACTGACCCCTGGTAATTTATGCATCTATGTGAGTTCAGATGATGTATGTACAACGGTACATGTATATAACATTTAAAGTTTTGTTGCACGAAGAGGTGTTTATGTTTCACAAAAGAGCATTATTTCAGTGTTGTGGCGGCTGAAAAAATTGGTCTAACTGTGTTTGTCCTGAAGTTTCTCTGATCTTTATTAACTGAACGTTATCTTCATTTGTAATCTGAATGTTACAAACAATTCGAGATGTCGAAGGGTTTCTAAGACTTTCATGTTTGCCTCCCCAGTTTGTGATTATGTGTGCCTTGTTAGAAAGATTCTTATACTGGGACTATTCTTTATTATTCAGGCTATTCTTCAATTTTTTCTTGATTTTGGGGATGCAATTCTACATGATGCTGACCCTAGTTTGAAGACTTTTTTCCGTTCATGTTTGAGCCGGTAAGAACATAATAATATTCCTTTCTTAATGATAGATTTCGAATTGTATTGATACCAATTACCTTTTGAAAAGCGTATACTTATGTTCTGAGAGTTATATGCTTTCTGGCTGGTTTTGCGTCACAACAATAATAGAATTTTAATGAATTTCATTGGAGTTTTTGCTCTATCGGTTTTCAAATGTCGGCATCTTGTCTGCTTCTGTCTATTTGTAATCTTTTAATTAAACTGTGTTGCCAAGTGCTGTTTGATTGAGTTTCTTTCCTTTTCTGGCTGCCTCGTAACTGATTATAATGTAATTCGACGTTCGCCGCATTTGCCATGTTGCATAATTTATATACTGTTGTTTTGTCATGCCCAGTAAAATGCATCCGTATGTCGGAATACACTATACATAATGTTATTGCAGTGAGTTTGCAGATCCTATTGTTGCTGAGACAACTCTTGAATTTCTAAATGCTAACAAAAGGAAGCTCCTGAGTTCTTTCCCCACATTACTTCCTCAGGTATTTAGGTTGAGATAAATTCTTATAGCTAATTCTATGTAGGATAACACAATATAGACGATATCAATTGTAATAAGATGATCTTATTACTAATATACAGTGATACTTTAGTTAGTTTCCAATATACATATCTTGTACAGTCTGCTAATTGTTGTCTATGAATTCATGTAAACCTTTTGTACTATCATCATTCATTCCATTATCTCCTCTTGTTTTATACAGATTATTTAATCTCAAGTTCTCTTCTAGAAGCCACTTTAGATGGTAATTTTTACTCCGACATTCCTTTCTAGCCTAATGCCTTGAACTGCTGTTTTGAGTATGGCATTTTCCCCAATCTACTCTGAAGTGGCCTTAGTTCGCTCCTAATGAAAGGTTTGTGTGCTAGATTACCAAAGCTGACATCTGTAGCCATTTTTGCTTTTTCTATGGACGGTCAAAGTTGATTTTCATGTGCCCACTCAGAATTTTGAAGCTACGACTTTTCTGTAAAATTAGCGAAAGGTTTAGCATACTATGTTTCCCACAATTATGGTTAATATTGTCTTAGTCCTTGATTATCTCAAGATTTATATCTTTAATAAACTAATAGATAACTGAAGGGTGTAGTTGTAGAAAGGATTAATGTCTTTCTTTTCATTTGTTTTGAAGCATTTCTCATCGTCTTTTCATTGAAAAGCGCAGTCGTAGAATCCGTAAAATTTATTCAGTGTAATTCCTCTAATCTCTATCTTAACGTGCAGTTTTTCCCATTATTGCTGAAGCTTATTGCATGGAATGGAGAGAAGTAAGTCTTTCTCCTTCCTAGCTTCTTTGTTCGTTTTGTCAAATTTCAACAGGACAAGTAATATCATGCAGATTACCTGTCAAACAGATACATGCCTTTTTTCTTTTCTCGCGTAGAAGGTCATTCATCTTCTCACTGAAATAAAGCAATTCATAAATTGGTTCAAACTGCTCTATGTTTAAAATTAAAACTTGTTTGAGCTGGATAAAATTTTTTGGCATTATTTTATTCATGCACATGTGTGTTTAATGTGGAAATGTGGTTACGGAAAGAACTAAAACAGAAGAGATCAAATTCTAAGGTCTCAACAACAAGCGCACACATTAGTATTTAATCTTTGTGCTAACAATACACTGTTATATCATACCAGCTTATGGCCATTGAATAATACCTAATTATTTTGTTCTTTTCTGGAATCGTTGAAAAATTCGGCACGTCTTCAAATATGGATTGTTTTTTTCTCTATTCTGCAGTTGTTGTCCCAATAGACTTTCAGGATTCATAAGCATTCCAAGCATATTCATGTTATGCACTTTCGAAAACTGAATGCTGTCATCCTGTCTGCATATAATTTTTCATATATGCTCTTACAATGTAATCACCTAATTACTCCTCTTCATGACCTAATAAATGGAAAACACACAAACAGATATATAGCTAGGGCAACATTTGCTTGCTCCAACATGCACATTTATTTATAGAAAGCATAGGTTGTTGATATATGCTAAAAGCTCTTCCCCTGAGCACATTTACACTTTCCTGAACAATTATGATTATCTATGTCTATATATGCACGTATTTTGATAACTATATATGTTTATGTGGAGCTTTTAAGTGTGCCAACATGCATTCCTCTATGGGCAGTGGTTATATGGTAAACCAATCTTCATGAACTGGTTGTATCTTTTCGCTTTCTATTGTACATGTGCTTAGTTTTCTTCATTAACAATATCCTTAAAATTCTTCTGTTGTGTCTTCCTTTCCCCTCAATTGGGAGAATCATATTTTTCTATCAAAAGAATAGCAGGGAAACTTTGATTTTGGTGCATGCGGTTAGTTTTAGAATCCTTTTTCTGATGTATAAACAACCATATCCGGTAAAACTCCATGTAGGAGTTTAATTTGTTGGGCTCTCTATGATTCAATGACCGAAGTGGCCAACTTTCTCAGTCATTTGCTCTGCATGCAGGTTTGAGAACTTGTTTCTGAGAGTGTTCCCGGGATTGATTTCTCCTGGATCCTTCATTCCATCGTTTCCTTCACTCGTTGACTTACCAAGTAAGTTTGTTTATATTTCTTTGTAACAACTATCGACTACTTTTTGGCTTATTTGGAGAGAGTGGCAAATGGATGGAGTGAGGAGAGGAGCTTGGCATTGGTTGGTGGAGGGCATTCCTAGTTTCTTGTACAAGTCACATAAGCAATTTCTGTGGTAAGCTTTGAGAAGTGGGCCTACCTCATTCTCCCCTCCTACTGTACTATAAACACGTAAAATCGTAGCTTTTCTTTCCTGCTAGAATAATTCAAATGTTTAACAACAGCAGCGTGAAGGAAGCCATCATCAATGTTATTACGCTGAATCCAGCTTTTCATTAAGCTCTTGCATGTACTTTTTTATTATGACAACCTTCTTTTTTGCCTTGTTAGTATTGGTTGTGGCATTGGAAAAGGTGGAAAGAACTGCAGGGTCACTGGTTGGAGGCAGCATAGCTTCAATTCAGCAGAGTGCAGCTCCTCAGGTTTTTACGGTCTTCAGTAAACTATGCAACAAAAAATTTCTCTAGTGATAAATCATGAACACTACTCTTTGGACACAGATGCTGTTTGATCTCATGGATGAAGCATATACCGGTTCAACTATAGGAGATGGAGGTGCGGACTCTGAATCTGAGGATAGCAGTACGATGGCTGTTGCTGATTCTCTCTTCCTTGAGCTTCTCAAGGACGAGAATGATGGCCTCACAGTATGAACTTTTCTGTCTAATCACAAAATTGGTGTGATAGCATCAATAAAAAGAAAGATTGATCTTTTCAGCATAGAAAGTTACTTGATTCTGCATAATTTGGGAATGGAGCATCATCTTTTATCCTTTTTGTTCCTTTTGATTTAATTTATATCTTTTATCCTTTTTGTTTGTTTTGATTTAATTATCTTTATCTTTCAATTAGTTGTCTTTCAAGTTTCAACATTTGCACATCCACGTGTTGGGGGTGGCTATATTTCCACAGTTGCCTAGCAGTATATGCTTCCACTTTCTTTCTTCAATTCGATTTCCCAACCTCATTTGTCATTGTGACTAAAACTATGACTTGGTTTCACTGGACATCCTTGTTTCTCCAATATCTTGTTTTTTCTATGTTTCAATTGGTTATGATCTTAATGAACAGAACAAGAGTTCTCAAAGACTTACAGATAAATTCACCAAATGGTCTTGAATATTACCATTTTAAAGATTTTTAATTAGGAGATGGTTCCTGATTTATTGATGATAACTGCCATGTTCAGTTATTTGATACATTGGAAGGAATAATTTTCACTGTTGGCCTTCTTTTAAATTGAACAAGGTGGTGGAGGTGGTACAGAAGATTGGTCCACTGTGGAAAACTGATTTTTCTTGTTAACTCCCCAACGTTTAATTTAGGTTATTCCGTGAATTCCAATAATAAGCAACAGTAAGATATATGAATAGAACTCGTGTTATACAGAGTCAATTAATGATACAAATACAATCCTTTTCAAGAAATAAAATAATTTATTATGTCTCTGATGTTTCAGGAACGTCATTGGACCTCTCCTGCAATGGCCGCAGCTCTACAGGCTGTGGTTAGTGCTCCTCAGTCTGATAGATTGAAAGAAGCACTCAGAATGACACCTAGGGTTCTTGATGCCTATTTTGCTTTAGCAGTCCGTGATTTCAATTCTTGTATGTCCGTACCATTTTGCAGTACCTTTAGCTAACAAAGACCATTACTGTAAACTGCATAATTTGGAATGGTTATTCTTCTGGATATTGTGCTGATTGTAAAATATCGCATTTCAGCTCTCATATGCGCTTTGATTCCCTTAGTTATGAAAAGATATACTACATTATTTCCAGACAAGATATTCTCGTATGAGGTAAGAAATATTCATAAATGTATGTTTACTTTATTGCATTCGAAGGTCCTTTTTATTCCTGTTTTACTATGACATTCGGACGTAGGTAGGAAACATAGTGGTATCCACCACGGAAACCTTCCTCTAGAACACATAAATTATTTATATGATCCATAGCTTGCTCATCATTGTTCTTGACCTGATCAGCTGATCCTGTAAATGACCTTTATTTATGTGGTTTTCATATATTATTATGTATATATTACATAGAGCAGTTGTAGAAGTTCCAATTTTTTATGCTATTCATTTCTCATGGTGCATTGTACAACTGCACAGCGTTTACCTCTCTCTCTCTCTCTCTCTACACTATGAGTTCAATTTCTTTTATGCATCCCACTGGGTTTGCTTTTTAATCTAATTATTCATGACATGATGCAATTTATTCATGGATTGTAGGTTCAAAAGAGGCTCTTAGAATTTATGCTTGCTGCCTTCCACCGGTCTCCTGATATTATTGCCGTTCTCAAGGTATGCTCTGATAATTTTTCTTTTTATCTAAGCATAATTTCAAGACAAGCATACAGAGATCATTAATTCAGCAATCATGAAATTTCCGCAATCACATTAGTTGATGGATGATTTAGGGTTCATCATTAAGGGCAAACGTCTTGTCGTATTGTCTCTCTCTTTTAGATGACATAATTGCAACCCAGAATGTGAATAAAGTTAGCAACGCAGGGAATTCTCGTAGAATTTGTACGGCTCTACGTACTAACCAACTTATACATCAAACTAAAGTAAAAGACTTTGCAAAAAGACAGCTTCCATGCCTGTTCCAATGCAGGAAAAACAAAGAAATGTTGTTCAGAGGACGTTAGACTCGACCTATTACTGGAAGTTCTGGTACTTATTCAATATATTTGATGATTCTTACCTTCAGAAGGATGTATCTGAATTTCTTTAAGTGCCTTGTCACCAATTTAGCAACCTCACTGCCTCAGTCAGGATTAGGTTAACTCACACATTACAACTATGTCTGCTTCCTTTAACGAATATCTGCTGCTTTTATGGCATGCCAAGAGGCAAACTTATGTTCTCATCTTGGAATGATTGACGATTATATATGATAATATTACTCCCTCTTTCCCCTGATTGTATCTATTTGAAAATGCATTGCAGAAGCCAATAGTGGACAGACTTGGAGAGGCTTATGAGAATCCTGCGAAGGTTAGTTGAGACAGAGGACACCTTTTATTTGCAAGGAAATTAATTTTCTCTGATCCATGAAACGATGTTTTGTTCAGCATTCTTTTATGTGTATTTTCCAGACTGAGTTGGCATTGCAGTTATGTTGGGCGATTGGGGAGTATGGCGGAGGCGGCGAATCTCACAAAGATGCAGCTCGTGAACTTTTTGAGAGTTTGGAATTACTCCTATATGAAAACCTTTCTTCGAGGTACATTAGGATTTTCATAATTCATTAGACATGGTTGGGTTGACATTTTGGGTTGCCACTTTGAGGCTGATTCATATGTTCTCTTCTGTTTTGGGAAGTCGTTTGGGTCTACGAGAATCAGCCCCTGGCTCTGGTTCAACAGTCCGAAAATCATCCCAGTCTAGGCTTCTATGTTTTGTTGTGACTGCAATTGCTAAGCTCGCCGCTTATCATCGTGAGTTACTACCAAGAGCCCGTGTATCCTTGGCAAAGGTCAGAATTGTCACATTTAACTACATTATTGTTTTTCATTTAGTGCACTTTTGATACATAATACTTGGACTGGACAGTACGAAAAAGAAGGCCAAACACGAGTGCAGTTGTCAACTTGAGTTTTGCTTTCCAATGTGTTTGGTACTTAATAAAACACCCTACACGCTGGCACCCATTTCATGCAACTTCGATGTAAGACTATTGGTATAATTATTGTAGGTGGCTCGTTCTCGAATTTCAGATGTGGTCGGGAAACGTGCACGCGATTATTTAAGTTTAATGAATGAACCTGCTATATGTTGGTCCGTTTTGGGCCCTTCGGTTTCAAATAAAAGCACGCAGAATCCCGGCACTGTGAATTGGAATGAAGCGAGCTCAAAAATGATTGCTCACGTTCCATTCTATATCCTAGGTGCACAAGAAGGTAAACCTTATCTACTACATTTTTTTTAATGGAAATTGTCTTTAATTTATCAACCGTCTCAGCCATGCACAGCTTGTTTATGAAATTTCTAAAAATCTTTTCCTTGCGGAAGGGCATCTTTTTTGTTATATTTTGATTATAAATCGGAAAAATTATTACTGATTTTGTTATCGAATATTTTCTTTTTAACAATCAATTCTTATAATCTTCCTTGTTTCAGGTCCTCCCTTCCACGATTTTTCATTTTCTGATGTTATACCGAGAAGATAAATAATGTTCAAGATAGTGTGTAATATACAATAACTGTGTATGGCATATCTTACTTGGATTTTTTGAGCAAAAGATGAAAATTAGATCCTTTTGCACTGTTATTATATTTCGTTTAGATGGGATTGGATTCTCATTAATTTTAGATTTTATCTCATGGTTTTTTTTTTTTTTGGCACAATTATTATGTAACTTTTGTGCAGAATTAATTTATTTTGTGTTCCGTTTGAGCCACATTATAATGAGAATGAGAATAAAAAATATAGCCGTTATGGGCCCATACAAGAGATAGAAAGTTTGAATTTTAATGTTGATGTGATGGATAACGATCATATTTTTCATTATAATGAAGANCCACATTATAATGAGAATGAGAATGAAAAATATAGTCATTATGGGTCCACACAAGAGATAGAAAGTTTGAATTTTAATGTTGATGTGATGAATAACGGTCATATTTTTCATTATAATGAAGAAAAAATGTGGCTCAAACGGTCTTTATTTTTAGCAATTTGGTAGAGCGTACTAATGCAAAACCCATTTAAATAATTCATATAATCCAAATCATACTCATATCACACGAACACCTCTCAAGAATAACATTGCTTCAATTGTTGTGGCGGGCATGATATTTGGGTAGATATTAAAGAAAATAAATGAAATTCAACTCTTTTTTATACATCCAAAACCAAAATGTCCGGTTATGCTTGTAGCAAAAGTTTGCTGGCAGACATAAGCGATCATTATGCTTTCAGACATACTTTTTATCCATACATTTCGTAGGATTCGCCACTTATGATCACTTCCCAAACACGTTAACAAAAATAAATAGAAAAGAAAACACTTAATGTTCTCAATCATCTCTATATCATTGTACTCTCTAAACTAGAGAGAACAGCATTAGCTGCAGTACCATGAAACAGCCACAAATTCGAAACCTGCACCTGATTTAGATCCTCCAATGTTATCCACCATTTCGACATCCAACACGGCCCCTTTGTGCACTTGTTAGGGACAAGTAGAACATGAAGTGAAAATAGGAATCAAATGGCCCATTTGACATTTTTCGAGATCATCAAATTCACAGTACAACAATATACAGCAAAAAGAGGGAGATAGCTCCGAAACTATGATTGACTGCTGAATTATTCATCTAAGCCTTGCAAGTTGAAAATCTGTCAGTTGTTTCCATATTTTGTGAGTTCAAAAGGGATCGCCGTTCTACTTTTTCTCAGGAAGTTTTTCTAACAATTCCGGTATGACCTCAAAAAGATCACCGACAATTCCATAATCAGCAACCTGGAAATGAAGCAAATGTTTTAGCGCACACATCTTTTTTTTTGCAGATAAACATCAAGCCATCGAAAATAAAAGCACAATAATCTAGGAATCAACTTATTTGATTGACTGATGTCCAAAAAAAAAAAAAACACTACTTATGTGATAGACTTGATCAAATATACGAAAATTTTGACATCTTTGGAAGGAACATAATTTTCAAAGATTCTATAGAAATTTAAGAACCTGTTTGGGAGAACTAAAATCCAATTACAATTGAAAATATAGACGTTATTGGGCTCACTCATCTAATAAAAGTCAACAATAACGACTAGTTTTTCAATTTTAATCTCTACCAAACACCTTATAAATATGAAGAAAAGGATCTGCTCAATTCATCTTCAAAAGGATCAAAACGTTTATTAAATTCCTTGTTGGCTCTCCTAAGTAACTTTTTTGGCTTAGCGCTTCCATATACATCAAGTATTTTCTAGAAATAATCGCTAGAGGAGATGTATTCTTTTTATTTTAAGATAAGGAACAAACAAGTTTATAACCATTGTGTTGTCCAAATTGGAATACTCGAAAGTTGATGCAAGGATTCAGCAATGAGAATATAGTATTTGCAAAACGTTTTTTCTTATATATTTCCAATAATGAGAATAAATGATTGCACAAAATATATGAATCTAATTGAATTACTATGAAAATGTTATTCCCAAGATTGCTCATATTCTTGTTGCATTTTGGAGGGAGGGAGGGAGATGATTTGAGTTGTACCTGAAAAATAGGTGCATCTGCATCTTTATTTATGGCAACGATGACCTTAGAGTCTCTAATACCCGCCAAGTGTTGAATGGCTCCAGAAACACCAAAAGCCACATACAATTCAGGGCCCACAATTTTCCCAGTCTGGCCAACCTGGTACAAAAACAAATGCTGCATCAATGGAAGTGATAGGCTATTCAAAGAGGATACACATCAGTATCATCTAACCAACCAACAATAATTAATATTGTTTGAACATGGCTCTTAAATTTAGTTGGAATAGGAAAATGGCAAAGTAAAACCACATTATGCATCGAGTTACAGATACAAAAAAATTCTTAAATAACCATTTGCAAAGTTAAAATATATTATTCCAACCACAAAGGAGGGTGAAATGTAAGTTTTGGGTTAAAATCAATGAATGTTCACTAAACTTTTAACGGGCTACTACTTACTCATTGAACTAAAAAAAATACCTCATTACTCACTCATCTATTAAAATTTCTCATCCACTATTCATTAAAATCTGTTACATCCGCTAACAGAAAATTCTATATGGCTTACAAAATCCTACTTAGCACTGCTACAGCGTTGTGCTTCCACCTCAGGCAGCATCTTGATTTCTTCAGCACTTAGATATCATCAATACACATGCTTCCGCCTGTTTTGGCCCTTTTGGAGTATTGCATTTTTGTTGAGGTGGAAGCATCTAAGGCCATCTGAGTATCAAGAGGGACTTTTGTTAGCCAAGCAGACTTTTCCGTCAAGGGATGTAACGGATTAGGATGGGAAATTTTTGAATAGATGGGTGAGTAATGAGATAGGTTTTTTAGTTCAAAGAGTAAGCAGTAATCCACTGAAAGTTTAGTGTGCATTCATTGATTTAACTCTTTTAAGTTTTACAAGCCAAACAGAACAGAAAATATGCAGCAGTCAATTCTCAAGCGAGGATATGAGAGAGAGAACCACATAAGAGGCTTAGATGATATCTATGTAATTATTTTACATTGCCCTTCAACTATTGAAATCTTAGCATCCACAAACAATTTCACGCCTTACCTGAAGTTCGTTAGGAACAAATCCCGCGTCAACTGCAGCACGAGTGGCACCAACTATAGAGAAAGGACAGTAAAGTTACTTTGTATGATATGACGAATTCAAAAACTGGTCTATGTCGACAATTTCATGAAAAGAGTTTAGAATTTTTTAAAAAATGTTTTTTAACTCAAGTTCACCAGAAACATTGATGCAGATAAATATTCATATGGAAAAAGGAAAGATGGCGCTGGGCTTGTGGCTGGACAGGAGGGGAGGGGACATATAACAAAAGGACTTTAATTTTCTAAGAAAAGTAACAATATAACCTATAGAACCAAACCACCAGAAAAGTTTTATCGGGAAAAACCTGCTGCACCAAGTTTCTCTGCAAGCTTCTCTATCATTTTGAAATTTTCAGCGCTTTTTAGACCTCGTCCTCCAGTGACCACAATACGTGCATTTCCCAGATCTGGGCGTTCTGTATCTTGAGAGGAAAGCTTCACAAATTTTGATTTACCAACTGCATCATCTATGAAAAAAAAATAAAAAATTGCCATGGTCATTGAAATGATGAATATTTTTCATTGGTAACTAAACTTGCCAAACCATATTCTCTAATTAGGGAAAATATTCAGTAAATATTAGACCTACAGCACTAAAATCAACGATTAGCTATCAGCCACAGTATAAAGGTGACCGACCACTTTGTTCCTCCAAATACATGTGCATGTTACAGAGACAACAATGTTTTTGTGCAGAAGATATATAACAAACCTTCACTGAAGGTTGAGAGATCAACCTGTTCAATCGCTGCAGCACTAGATTTTGAATGAGCTGACATGGATGCTACAGGAAAAGATGTAGACCTTATGGTCAACATACAAGGGTCTGAGCCAGTGTACCGAATGGTACTAAGAGCATTACCAGCATATATTGGCCTGCATATGAATTACCCAATTAATGTCTATCATTGGAACTGCTTGAAATGAGAAAAAGACCTCTGTTTCAACCTGCAAAACAAGATGCTGTTTTGTGGTATGGTATCTGCCTAGTTCATCGTTAGATCCATAATAGATCGATAATTAGCTCCAAAATGATGAAGAGTAACTTCCTCTACACTGTTCAAGCGATTAAAACGTGACATTTTGTGACACGTGCTTAACATGGGACATGTTGTAGTCAATTAGAAATTACCCTTTAAAACATTTCATATGATTGAAAATTAAAGAATAATGATAGAAAAAGAGTAACAAAGGTTTTCCCTTATTCTGTCAGACTCTGAAAGAGGCAGAGCAGCTGTATCTAAGCACGGCTTTTAGACACCATGGTTCCACCATTTACAGGCATTGCTAACAAATTAACTAGTATTTTGTTCCCTGATCAACAATTCAAATCTCAAGTCTATTTCCATTTATCACAAATTAATATTCAAATCATGGCTTATTCATATCGAAATAAACTCCAATTGGTTTGAGTATGCATTTTGCTATTTGTGTCTAGCCGTGGTAAAGACAAGACTTCCCTTGCACTTTCAAGAGCCAAGATATATGTAATTACTTGTCTGGATTGTTGCCAGTAGGGATAGAAGTTAGAGGTGTGCTATTAAAGTACCCAATTTTGAGTTCCTTCAACTTGGTTGGGAGCTAAGTATTATATCCTACATATATTCAGCCCAAGCTAATGATTCGCAGTTGGACTAATCAAACTTGATAACTTCTATTTTCTTTTGTAATCATGCTTTAGAGCGTCAAATTATCTCAATATAAACCGTTTGGTATCAAAATCAAAGACGTTCCAGGTCATTAAGTATCCATTGACCGATGAGCCCTAATGATTGCTTTGCAAGTACCTGACAAAAAGATGAGACCCGCTAACTTCAATGACATCAGTGATTGGAGAAACATCCAGAAGAGCAGCTGCACGAGGTAGTATATTTTTCCCAAACGAATCTGATGCCGTAACTATGTGTGAGTAGTTCCCTTTCTTGTGCACCACATGTAATAGTTTGGCCCATGGTTCTGCTAGAGGATATGTAAACTTATCTGAGTCGGCAAGAAGCACCTGTGAGAGAAACATCGTGAAAAATTAGAAATCCACAAGAGCAGGAGGAACTTAAAACATTGCTCCTCCATGAATAAGATGTTCCAAAGATAATATAAACCCCTCTTTCAGCATCCAATTTCACTCCATCATGAACAAGATGTGATAAAGATAAAAGTAGATGGAAGGAACTGTAAATGATTGCATGAGGCAACTCATGAAACACACTAATCCTAAGTTGGACTGAAAGTACCTGAGAAACAGATGGATGACATGAAGCAGCTTGAGCAGCTTCTCGTAAGGAAGGACCTGATCCCGCAAGCAGTATAGATACAGAATTGCCCTCACCCAAAGACTTTGTTGCCTCTACTGCACTCAGTGATGAAGCCTTAATAGAACCTCCTTCGTGTTCAGCTAAAACTAATGTGCTGATCTATATAAACAGTGAAAACTTGTCATAAAAAACACGACACATAAACTGGAAAATAGAAATTTTTAAATTTTATTTCATACCAAAAGCACATCCTAAAGAAGTTTCATAAGTGGCAATCTCTTAGTGGAAACATGCAAGACAGAGGAACTAAAACATCAAGGAGCTTAAAAATTAGTTTTTTGGATTACTTTTCAGTGCAATATCAATGATAGCCTCAATTTCTAATACCAGCAGACTATTTATAAATTACAATTCAGGGGTCACACTTTTTTAATCAACTACACTTTTTATACATCATGGCATGAAATGGTATTATTATGAAAGCCAGGGGATGATCACAAGAAAGAAGTTTTAGTTTTGCTTAAAAATCGCAACAAATTGTAAACAACCAGATTGCGATGATACTACTAATACTAAAATTCTACCACTGACATTTCTAAATAATTTATATATTTATTTAATTATTTTTCTAGCACTCTACCATTTGCTTCTTTAGCTAGATAGTAATATTCCTTTTATTTAAAAGAAAACAGTCAAAAGAGATAATTTTAAATTGGTTTTACAACTTAAGAAATTAGATTCGAACACATTGTAATGTTTATCAGTTTATGAGTTAGGCTCGAGCTTTGCTGAAGTACCTAACAATTCGAGCTCGACTCATATTTAGCTCCGCTGAACTAATTCAAAATTAGCTTGTGAGAAATCAAACCAGAGGCAAACTCAGTTTTAATCCGGTTAAGTTACAAACTTATACTTGTTTGCTTCATCTCAACACAATCACACAACTTACAAAGTCTACATTATATATGCCATTAAATTGATTTCTTCTTCTTCTGTATTGTTTTATTAAGCATAATAAGCCACAAGCAATAAAAATTAAAAATTGACTACAGGATCCTAAAGAAACAATTCCCAACACAATCACCCGATTGAATCAAAATAACAAATCTCAATCAAATAATATTGCTTTATTTTTTAATATTATTTGATTGAGATTTGTTA